>CABHPH010159520.1:0-23121 GCA_902168325.1 Peromyscus nudipes | reverse complement strand
ATGGAGGTTAGGGGGATTATCCCCACCATACAGATGGTTAAATGGAGGTTCAGGGGGATTATCCCCACCATACAGATAGTTAAATGGAGGTTAGAGGGATTATCCCCACCATACAGATGGTTAAATGGAGTTTGGGGAGATTATCCCCACCATACAGATGGTTAAATGGAGTTTTGGGGGATTATCCCCAACATACAGATGGTTAAATGGAGGTTCAGGGGATTCACTGACTCATTCCAGTGGTGCAGTTGTTCAGAAATTCAAAGCCAAATGTGTGGCACAACCAGCTAGTAAACAGAAGAACTCACTCCCTGGCACCGCCCACACACATCCCAAATGTCAGCGTTATACTTGGTAATGATGGCATGCCCTCAGTTAGAATGAAATGTAATCCTTCATTAAAGATACCTTGTTTTCAATAGAGTTCTACCTTTATACACTTCCATCTCCATCTTACCTTCTTTCTTTTAAAGCCTAATACTGCCGTGGTCATTTGAAAGGTGTCTCTCATTAGGGACTTAAGTAATTACGCCACCCTACGACCTACTGCTGCCACCACTACTACCGTCATCGTGTGACACCGGGGATTGAGCCTCGAGCCTCACGCCTGCCTCTCCTGGTCCGTGGAAGTGGTTTTCTGAGGCTGCCCTACATCTCCAGGCATGTTGTACAGAACTCTGGCAGTCTGCTCAGCAGGGCAAAGGTAACATTCTAGGCCAGGATTCAGGAAAGCTATGGTATCCAACCCAGATTCCAGTAGAAGGAGGTTGAAAGGTCTCCAGGATTCTTCTAGATCCTGTGCGGTTCGGAGTTCTGCCCTAGTCAGTGGCACTGTGATGCTAGCTAGCCTGGTTTCTTTGTGTTCTTTATAAGGGCCAAAAGGTGCTGATCCAGGGAAATCGGAGTCTACTGTGGGGACTTCCTTCCCTCACTGATCGCTGGAGAAGAGAGAAGTTACCACCTTCGTTCTTGAAAGTCATGGAGGTGGGTTGTGATAACTAGGAGGGCCAAGAAGAGCTTTTAGGAAACTGGGATGTTTCTCATCAGGCTGACTGCATGCGTTTGAAGTTCTGTGGAAATTCAAGGGGCTAGGAGCTTAAGGCATCATTTCTGTATCTGTAGGCCACTTGGCTTACTCATAAATAGGTGGGTGTAGGTGCTATGTGCACACCTACAAGGCGTCAGTGGCAGTGCACATTGGCTTCAGACCTCACAGCAAGGAGGGAAGTGACACTGGAGCTTTACAACCTTTTCCTGGTTGGTTCTTGTCAACTTGACACAAGCTAGAATTGTCTGGGAAGAGGAACCTCTCCTGACAAAATGTTTCTGCCAGGTTGGCCTGTAGGCGAGTCTGTGGGGCATTTTCCTGATTGGTGACTGATATGGGAGTGCCCAGCTCACTGTGGGCGGTGTCCTCCCTGGGCATGTGTTCCAGAGTGGTGTAAAAAAAAGCTGAGTTATCCTGGACAACAAGCCAATAAGCAGCGTTTCTCCATGACCTCTGCTTTAGTTCCTGCCTGACTTCCCTCGATGTCAAACTGTGAACTGTAAAGTGCAAGGAACCTGTCCTCCCCACGTGGCTTTTCGTCATGGTCTTACTAAGACACAACCTAATGGTTTTCAGACCATTCCTGTTTGAAGCATGAGCTGCTGGCTCTGAATGGAGCACACATAGGTCAATACACTGCCTTTCTGTTGTGCTGCAAATCTGGAAACTTCCACACCACATGAAGCATTTCTGTAGGTGCTTGATAGATAAGTTACTGACTGGGAAGCTGTTTACCAGAGAAAGAAAGTTTTATAGCCATGGATTGTCTTAATCTTATCTTTCTTAAGGGTAACAACTGGGTACTCATGACTAGCCCCAGCTGTCCCTTGCCAGCTGGTCTAGGTTAGTGTGGACACATTCAGAGGAGAACTGTCTCTACTGTTCGTAGAGAGAGGTTTTTCATTGGTGTTTGTCAGGCTGTGTCCAAGAGCCCTTCTCTGACATGTAAGCAGTTAAACTAGTTCAATTGTTGGTCTCTGTAAGAGAACAATTGTGCATCCATGCACTAAAGTGCAGGGGTTGTGTGTGTGTGTGTGGGGGGGTCTGGTAAATTTTCTAAAAAGAAATTCATGTTCAGTTTACATACCTCATCTGAGGTGCCTATAACTTGAAAGCCACAAAGTGGGTAAAACTTTGGCACACCTCGTGTATCTCCACCAGTATGGCATGGGCATATGGCTTGAGTCATCTGGTGTCAGAATTCATCGTTGGCGTGTTCATGTCTGTACCCGGTAGACAAAGGTAACATCCAGAAGCCCCTCAAGGCCTCAGTCTGAAGACTGGACTGCTCAGGCACAGCTGACCCTCTTAGGACTGTGGCACTTTGGTCTTGGCCTGGCCCATTGTGCTTCAAGCACATCAAATACACATGTACTGAGACAGTATTTAGAACACTGTTTATACGGCTTCAGCGGGGCCTTCAGCTATGTTTCTACCTTTACAAAGACTATTTAGATGCCTCGAGAATGAATAGAGCTATAAAAACCAAATTCTGAAATCTGTGTAATGGATGATGGAGAGGATTTGTTTGAAAATTGCAATGCAGTGACCCTGGCTTGGGTTTGGGACTGGCTAATTCAATCTACAGGGCCTTTTTTATATATACACTATGTCCTTCCAATTCCTTTGCTATCAAAAATACATATTCTCATTTCACACAATTTCTTCTCTGTGTTTATTCCTTTTCAGGGCAGCACTGCCCTCCAGTACCAGGGCTGAAAAAAAAAGAGAGAGAAGGCATTCTACTCACAAACTAGACCATCTATTTCCATTCAGACAAATCCATTCTGTTTTCCATTTGTGGGACAGATGGCTGCCTCACTGTTGGAAGGACAGCCCTCACCACAGCACAGCCCTGTTTTAGATAGAGTCATCAATGGAATGGTGGTCAAGGGTCTTCCTCTTTCCACACACCCATTTTCTCTCGTTTCCTGTTTCATTTGTCAAGTTAGCGTTTCTGTTCTCAATTTATTGTTCAGAAAAGAAAGGTGTGTGACTCAGGTGCAGCAGGCGGCCCTCCTTTGCTCCTGTGTGACATTAGTGCCTCACAGCACCCTGGGTAATCTGCTGGGACATCCCAGATAAGGGTCCCTGAGTCTCCTAAGCTAAGCACAGAATTCCCCCACCCTATACTTTCCACATACTCATTTCCAGAGGCGTGGGGGTGGGGAACCTTCTGCTCCTGTAGCTGCTGCTTAGCAGCTCCGCCACCACTACTCACAAAAACGCACCCTGTGTTTAGAAACCATTAGTTTGGGCTTCCCTCAGAAGCAGATTTTGGACAAAGATTTGAGTACATTTTTTTTTTCATATTTTAGTAGTAAAACCAAGAAACTCTATTGGGGTGTGGGAACCCCAGCCAGGGGGGACGGGGGACAAGCCAATAACACTAGCTTTATGAGACAGTTTACCAGTGTGGACAACTAGAGATTAATGTCTCTGTTGCTGTAACTTGGATCTTGAATTCATCCCCAAGGATCCATGTTTTGAAAGCTTGGTCCCTGGCCTCAGATGCTGTGAGGAGGCAGTTAGGTCACTGGGGACATGACCTAGTAGGGGATATTGGCTTCCAGAAAACCCCTTCATGTGTCTGTCTCTTTACTTCTGGCCACCTCTAGGTGAGCGGCTCCCTCTCTTGTGTGCACCCACTGTGGTAAATTGCTCTGCAGAGATACAATGGCCAAGTGACCACAGACAGAACTTCAGATATCCGGATAAACTTTTCCTCATGCGCTGACTTTCTCCAGCATTTTGTCCCTGTGATGGAAACCAGGCTAAGAAACTAGTAACCCACGTGGACACCCACACTTAGGAGTCTTCTACCGTCTTCATATGGGCTTATCAGTTGATAGTGCTTTCAGAACATGATTTTCCCACATCCTGGTCTAACACGTAAGTAGGGTGAGCAAGCTTCGGTGGGCTCAGAAGGGCCTTGGGAAATATTTGGAGGGGCTGAGTGTGAGAAGTCAGCTAGAAGGCTAGGAGAGACTTAGGGATTGAAGAACTCTAACAACATACATTGACTCTAGTTCTCAACCCTCTGACTTCCTCAGGAGCTTCTTATCAGGCACAAACTGGTCTGGTGGCCATTGTCACAACAGAAACCAGTACCCATTGTAGTTCAAGGGATCTTGGATAAAAGGATGATGCTGGAGGGAAATATTGTGGTGTTGTTGGGTGTGGTGATTCAAGAACTCAGGAGCCCAGGGTAGCAGGAGGGTTGCTTAAGTTCAGAGCAACATAGCAAAACCCTGTGCCAAGTATCAAGGCTGGGTGATGTAGCTCAATGCTGGAGCCCTGGGTGATGTCGCTCAGTGCTGGAGCACTTGCCTCCATAGACATGAATCTAAGTTCTGTTCCCAGCCCACCACCCTAGAAAAAGAAAGAAAAGAAAAACTGTTATTTTTACAACTACAATAGTTTCAGATATTTTAAAGAGAGATCTCAATAAGGCTTTGATTATGTAGCATACATCTATTTTACAATGCTTCAGGTAATATCATAAACTTGGCAGCCTGTGTCCCATTCTAAGACTTTAAGCTATAGATAGGCTTGAGCCAGTAACTCTGATGTGTGAGACCAGAAGATGCTTGCGGAATAAAGACAAGAATCAAGCTGGGTGTCCTCAAGCTGGGAACTCAAGCAAGGGAGTTTATCGGAAAATGACAAGCCATTTGAAGAGAATGAACAGCTATGGGAATTTATCCCAAAAAGACGTATTGTTGGATTTGAAAGGAAACAAAACTGGCTGCAGGCAGTGTGTACCACTAGCCTGCTGTTGTCTGAAGAGTCAGTACCTAGTGTGTGTGCATCTGCTGGTGTATGCCTAGTGATGTCTCCACAAACAGGTACACAGAATGGAGACCACAAAGATGAGGCTCGGGAGGGGGTTTCTGGTTGGTGTGTGCTTGCTGTTCCTCTTCTTCTGTGGTGTTTGTTCACTTGTTTGTTTGAGAATCAGCTTTTACATATGTGATAGTGAAGTACCTCAAGATTCAATGAACCTACTAAAACTAAGAAAACAGTAAATCTGGGCCATTTTCCCTCGGTGAGCTCCCCCAGCGCTAACTAGAAGGCAGGCTCAAGTGAGTTTTTCTCAGTTGATTAAGAACGTACAGCAGGGCTGGGGAGATGGCTCAGAGGATAAAACCCATGCTGTTCTCCCGCCAGGGCTTCAGTTTGCATCCCTGGACATCACTTGGTGTGGTGTTGTGTTATCCCGGCAGGAGAGGATGTGGATCCCAGGGCTTCCCTGGACAGCCAGTCTAGCCAAAGCGAGGAGCTCTGGGTTTAGTGGGAGAGCCTATCTCAAAAACTAAAGCAGAGATGTTTCTGTTGATACTTAGGGGAGACCTGCCCCTTCCTAAACAGAACCAGAGGAGGAGTGGATTGGGGGTGGGGGATGGGACGGGGAGGAGAGAAGGGAAGGTAAACTGCAGCCAGGATGTAAAATAAATTTATTAAAAAACAAAGCAGTAAGGTAGAGAACAATGCAGAAAGATACCTAGAGTCAGCCCCTGGCCTCCACCGGTGGACACACGTGCAGTGCAACCATGCTCACATGCAACACACTCGCAGAGAACCTGAAGCAGGTTACAGGTTCACAGGCATGACCTGACATTGTTTGTGAAAATGTGTCCTGTGTATAAGAGACCAGAAAGGATAAACTATGGAAATGCTGACTTCACCTCCGCGTAGATGAGCTTGCAAGTACTCTTACATGTCTTCTGGAGTTAAATTTTCATAATAAAATGTATTGGCCTTATAATCAGAAAACATCAATAAAATATTTTCATTTTTAACAAAGGGATGATTGTCTTACATGTTCTCATACTGAGTGTTTGACACTCAGTCTGGAAGTCTCTGTCATGAGATCATTCCTGGAGCTTTAGACAAGATCACCTTTGTCAGGCCCACAGTTAAATATGACCCCAGACAAGCAATAGACCCAGCAAGAACACAATGCAGTGGAACTATTTTGAGCTAGACAAGATGAAAATATTAGCTGTTTTTTTTTTTTTTAATACTTGCATAGGGGATACTAGGGACCCAGAATCCACTTAAATACTTCGGACTAAGAAGTGTTTTAGTCTGTGTTCTGTGTTGGTTGGTCCTACCATCCCTCCAGAGCTCCCTTGGTCTCTGGGTACCTTTCCCATCCTTGCCATCTGGGGCTTTCCAGTCAGAATGACTCACCCAACGTCAGAGTAGTTTCCTCCTGAAGTATCCAGGGTTGAGTCACGCAGAGCAGCCAGTGATTCGGTGGAATTAGACTCAGGGCCATGCAGCTGAAGGACTAGTGAATGGGTGGTTCCAGGCCAATGGGGCTCAGGCAGTTGTTGGAGGATTGTGGCATTGGAGAAATGGAAGGGGACCAGACAACAGTGGCATTGACCTGACGAGGACAGGTGTGAATGAAAAGCTAAGTCCAGCTCCTGGCGGCCAGTCTGCGCTAGAGGATAGAGGCAGGGACCAACTGGTGATGTGGTTTAAGTGGCCGTTTGTAGTAAGATGTCTTCAGGAGTCAGGATGACTCACACCAATTATAATTATTATTTTTGCTCACTAATTTTGCATATACTATGCGGGCAGCTGCCAAGAGAAAAGTAGAGAAATTTATACTCTTACGAATGCTTTTAACTTGTAGGCATGTTTTCAGTATGTGAAGGTTATTTACTCTTATGAATGCTTTTAACATGCAGGCATGTTTTCAGTATGTGAAGGTTATTTTTGACACTATTTTTGGTCAAATTGTTTTTCATTTTTCTGAAAAATGTTAATTTTTCAAGCATGCCAGTCCATCTCCCAACTGTTACTTTTCTGTCACTGGAAAATGTGGTATTTTAAAAATACCACCCCGTGTGAGTTAGCTCTCCTCGGGTCCATCCCTTCGTAGTAATTACACTTTTTAAAAAAAGAAGGAAAGAAAAGGCATTTGGGCCTGAAGTGCACCCGACTGTCTGTGGCAGTTGTCCGTGGCAGTTGTCTGTGGATGGTGATGGCTGGAGTGGACTTTTGTGTCCCTTCACCCTGCTGTACTTGCCCTTAAAATTCTTGGAGCTTTCCAAAATGATTACAAGATGTTTATATGAAGGGAAAGTAAATATATTACTGGGACTATGAGGTTGAAGAAGAAAGGTAAGGTTCATTCGGTTCTGAACTCTAGGCTGTGGGTGTAATGAAGATTTTGGTCAGACTGCAGGTCTTTCCTGGAGGCCCCTAAACACCTTGTGTAGCAATGAACAAGTTCTGATAAAGCTTTTCAGACATCATCAGACTTCGTATCTCATAAGTTAGTTAAAAAGAGCTGTGAAATACTCACGAAGCACAAATATGACAAAAATCGCATGAACCAGTTTGGAGATTTACCAAGCTCACCCAAGGAAAGATGCCAATCTGAGGGTGGTTACTTATTTTTACCCTTACAAGTTTAACCTTCCAAGATGGATTAATTAAATTTACCTCAGGGTACCAGCTATCACAAAAGAACTGCACACCATCTCCACTAACTTGTCAAAAATAGCACGTTCAGTGCATCCATCTGTGCTGCTCTGGCCCTGTTGGTCCTGTAAGTATCATTGACTCAGGTTTAATTAAAGGATGACTGCAGATGGAGAGTGTTTCAGTCGTCACAGAAAGAGGCACAGTGAGCATTCAGATTTCTGTTGCATCTATTTAATTTTCTCCCCATGAAGTCACTCAGAAAAACCACCTCAGTGGCTGCAGACCAGACCCATTGACTTGCTCTTTAGACTGTTTTCTCCATCAGGCTGAAGGTCCTGATGCTCTAAAATGAATCAGATATAAAAGGATCTGAGTATCATTGAATATTTAACAAGCACTGTGAGAATGAGGTGTGTGTACCACTGGCGTGAAAAGAAAGTTCATTCACTCATTCTACACATAGTTTAGGTACAGCAGGGAACCAAGACCTCTGTCTTCATGAGGTTGAAGAGAACACAGAAAACAAGTATCATAGATATACATCTGTGGCATGCTAATGTTGTCAACCTTCATTTTCTGTTACTATAATGAAATACTTGAGCATGAGTAATTTACAAAGAATACAATTTATTTGACTCATGATTCTGGAGTCTAGGAATTTTAAAGCTTGGTAGCAGCATGTGCAGGACATCTGGTGAGGGTCTCTTGTTGCCTCAGGACATGGCAAAGGTCATCTCATACTGAGATGCAAGAATGTCTGTGTGTGTCTCTTCCAGTTCTTCTCTTATACGATACATCTTGACTATAGTTTCCCTGCCTCCACTCTTCCCAGATTCTCCCAACCTCCCCTCTCCCAGATCCACTCCCCCTCCATTTCCCTTCAGAAAGGAGCAGGCCTCCAGGAGACAACAACAAATCATGAAAAACAAGATACAATAAGACAAGGCAAACCCCTCATACTGAGGCCGGACAAGGCAACCCAACAGGAGGAAAAGAGTCCCAAGAGCAGGCAAAAGAGTCGGAGACACTCCTCATAGTCATAGGAGTCTCACAAGAACACCAAGGTAACAGTTATAACATGTATGCAGAGGACCTGGTGCAGACCCCTGCAGACAGAACGCTTTCTGCCTTAGTGTCTGTGAGCCCAGCTGAGTTGATTGAGTGGCCATGGTCTCCTGGTGTCCTCCATCCCCTCTGACTCCCATAATCTTTCCTCCCCTCCTCTGCTGGGTTCCCTCATCTCTGAGGGGAGGGACCCAATGGAGACCTTCAATTTAGATTCTGTCTCCACATAATGTCTGACTGTGGGTCTCTGCACCCACTCCCATCTGCTGCCTGTGGAAGCCTCTCTGATGATGACTGGAGAAGGCACTGATCTGTGAGTATAGCAGAATGTCATTAGGAGTCATTTCATTGATTGTTTTGTGTCTGTCATGTTTGGTTCTACCCTAGACCTCTGGGCCATCCAGTCTCCGGTTCCTACTGGCCATGCAGGCAGTGTAGGGCATGGCTGGCCTCTCCCACAGGTTCTGCGCCACCATTACCCCAGCACACCTTGCAGGCAGGGCAGATTGTAGGTGGGGGCAGTATGTGGCTGGGTTGGTGTCCAGGTTTCTCTTTCCGCAGTCGTCTGCAGAGTACCTTCCAGAACCAAAGAGACTAGAACGTAGGGGTGAAAGCTCCATGTAGGCACCATCTCTACAGGGGTCTCACCTTCAAGATCTCACTTAATCCTAATTACCTCCCAGAGACCGCCACCAAACCCATTAACATTTGAACTAGGGAGGTCTGTCCAAATTCTAGCAGAAGGTCTTGAAAAACAGAAGAAGGGACCAGGAAGGAAGGGGTAGGCATTCCCCAAGGAAGTACGGTTGCAGCAACCAGCTGAGGTCCTGCCCTGCTGCGCGGGAGAGTGTTATAGTGTAGAAGCCTGTCGAGCACTGGGGGTGAGGCTGGAGGGGAGGAGTGGGAGAAAGCTTTCTTCGTAGTGTGCAGAGACCATTGGAATGTTCCAGCAACAGAGTGACTTCATCCCTCCCTCCTTCCCTCCCTCCCTCCCTTCCTTCTTTTCTTCTTTCTTCCATCCCTTCTTCCTCCTTCCCTCCCTCCTCCCTCCCTCCTTCTCTCTCTCTCTCTCTCTCTCTCTCTCTCTCTCTCTCTCTCTCTCTCCTCTTTGTTTAATCTTTAAGCTCAAATAAAGTTTCCTGAGGAGTGACTGGACGCAGACCTGTACAGAGATTAGTGAGGCAGGGCAAGCAGCCTCGGCCGTGTTCCTGTAGAGGATGGACTCTCTGTGTACCCCTTTAATAATTAGCTAATTACAGATAGAGAATGCTGCCCAGTATTTATTTCATTTAATTGTCCTTATTACTAAGTTATAGATGGGGGTTTCTGTCTCATTAAGCTTGGCTGAAGTTAGAGTACTTTTCCCCTTCAATCAGTTAAAGACTTGAATACTTATAGGGAAGGAAATTATCCAAAGCTCATTCAGCTAACATTACAGGGCTCAGAAAACCAAGGACTTAGATTCTAGGAGAAGATGAAGCCATTTTTTAGAGTTTCTTTTAGAAAAGACCATGCCTTCATAAGAAAGAAGAGCTTGGACTCCCACAGAATTCATTGCATTATCTCTACAGAGCTGTTGGGCAGGCCTGGCTTGGCGTCTAAAACTGTAAATCTCTGTACCCGGTGCTTCCCGAATGTTCCTGAAGCAACTGTGTGCGTGTGTTTAGCCACTGCTGCCACAGAAGGGGTGATCTACCATCAAAATGGTGGCATCTTCTAGATGTTACACCAAATTATAATGTGTAAGACAACAGCATCTGGGTCTTTACAGTGGGATTTCCTGAGTGTCTGTTGTCTACCTATGGTAGGCTGTCAGAGGCCCTCTGTTTGGGCTGTGTGAATGTGCATCTTCTGTAATGAGGGATTTGCCTGTGCCTGGTTCATGGTACTCAGTGAGGAGTTGCTTTGTTTGTCAAACTTAGAAAACTACCGAGGACCAGAGCATTAAAATCCTGGATGTGAGGATGTTGACCGTGAGTACTTGAAGGGCTCAGCTCAAGATGCCTTCCCAGCTAAGCACATCTCTTCCCACCTTCCTCCATAATCATCAGATTTCAAAACCACCCTGAAAAATTTTATTTGGGGACTGGAGGTGTGTGGCTCAGTTGCTTGCCCAGCATACAAGAGGCTCTGCGTTTGAACTCCACTGCCATATAATTTACATAGGCCAGGTGTGGTGGTGCACACCTGTGATCCCGGCTCTAGAGAGGTAGACGCAAGGGGATCCGAATTTCTGAGTCATCAGCCTAAGTTACTTAAGAACCTATCTCAAAACTAAATTAAACATTTTATGATGCTTATAGTAGCTGAAAAGTGAGTTCTTCACAGACTTTTCAAGACTTGCTTAGTGCATTGCTTGGTTAAGTGGTTTAAATGTCTTTCAGCCAGTAGGACAGAGCAGGTAAATGGCTAGACTAGACCCATCTCTGAGCCAGCCAGCCACTCAAAGGCAGTTTGCTGGGATACATGGGAGAGCGAGAGTAAGTTCCCATGATGAAATAGACAGTACTCTCTGCACTAGCCTGCGGGGGGGTGACTTCTCAGCTCTTAGACATGTGTCTGAATTATAATTTCCCCCTGGATGATACAAAATTCATAATTCCCAAGAGAGGAGAAACACATTTGTTTTCATATGTGTGTGCTGGTGTGTGCATGTGCACATGTGTCCAATTCCTTCTAGCACACTGGTCAAAATCTCTAAGAGAGCTTTGCTATTTTAAATAAAATTTTCTGGCCAGCAAGATGACTCAGTGGATAAAGGTGCTCACTGTGTATGCCTGGCAGTTTGAGTCTGATCCTTGGAACCTGTGACAAGAACCTGCATAAAGTTGGAAGGAGAGAACTAAGTCCACAGTTTGTCCTTTGACTACCACACCCAAACAGTGGCATGTGCATCATGCAAACTCACACACACACACACACACACACACACACACACACACAATAATAATAATAATAATAATAATAATAATAATAATAATGACAAAACGTGTTAAATAGAATTTCCTATTGAAGAAACTTGAAATCTGAACAAAGGAAAAGAAAAGGAAGAGTTTGACTAAAATGAGCAGATTCTGCCCCAAGATAGTGACCATCTTCAGAGCAGCACAAGCTTGTGTAAAATGAAGAGAAGCGAAGCTGAGGAGGAGGGCGTTCACCACACAAATCGATTGTTTTGTATGGGTGAACGACGTCCTAGACGTTGGTGTGTGTGCTGCACACTGGATGCATTTTAGTCATTTTGTCTGTTTCAGAACCAAGATAAGATTGCCAGTAGACTGGGACGTCATCGTTGGCCCAATCAGATGACCTCACTACTAGCTCTCTTCAGTTACTGAAGTCCTAGGCATCAGACACACTGAGTCAGGACAGACACACCGATTCAGGAGTCTTTTGATCAAGCGGAGAAACTCTGTCTGCTTAGGAAGGAGGCAGAGAAGGTGTTGCCTGTTGGAGCCAGCAGCTGAGGTTCCTGAAATGATGACTTCAGCCCTGTGCCTCTCAGGCTGAATCCATAACATTCTCTGAACCCCTCTGTAAGCAGCAGTTCCTCCATGATGTCATATGGGTTTTCATGCAGCTGACAGGCTTAGCATGATGCTGCATCGCTGGCTTGCTTTTATTTTCCTCTTCATAGTTGAGACCTAGTTCATTCATTTCATGATCTGCCAGTGAGTCAACTCCAGATAACTGATCATCACTGGGATGACCATTCAGGAAGCCAGAAGTCTCCACCTGTCAGTCCCCATCCAGGACTCAGAACAGCCCTGGAACCTAACACTCGCTCTATGCCGGTGGGCTAGCTGGTCTGAGTAAGCTGGTCCGGCATACTCTGATGGTTTCCAGCTCCTGTCCCACTGACAGATCTGAGTGGCTTCTGAACCAGCCATTCCCAGCCAGGACTATCCCAAACATAACTAAACCAAAGGAACCAAATCTTTCCCCAGTGCAGCCCCATAATAATCTGCTTCCTCCCTTAGTTGAATGGGGAAATAATGGTGTTTCCTGTCTTAAGGAATTTCACCCAAGAGCAGTCAGTGTCTTGAAATTGCTTTTCAAACCTTAAGTAATGGTAACATGAACTTACTATGTGGGGGGAAAAAAGAAAGAGGAAATGTTTCAAGTTTTGTGTGTGGAGTGTTGCAGTTGGCATTTTCTTTGAATCCCCAACCAGCTCCCAAATAAAGGCATGGAGACTTATTATTAATTATAAATGCTAGGCCTTAGCTTAGGCTTGTCCCACTAGCTCTTTTAACTTCATTAAACTTGTTTCTGTTCACCTATGTTTTGCCTCAGGGCTTTTTACCTTTCTTTCCTTCCTATGTCCTGCTTTCCTGCTTCCTCCGTGTCTTTTTGATGGCTGCCCTGGCGTCTCTTTTCTGTCTCCCTTTGAGCCTAAACTCCTCCTCCTCCTTACTCTCCCTGCACCTACACCTCCTCCTTTGCCATTGGCCATTCCGTTTTTTATTAGACCAATCAGGTGCCTTAGGCAGGCAAGGTAAAACAGTAACATATCTTTACATAATTAAACAAATGCAACACATCTTTTTAAACTTTTTTATTTATCCTTTGTGACTTTCACATCACGCATCTCGATCCCATTCATTTCCAGTCCCTGTATATCTGCTCTCTGCCCTTGCAGCCCCCTCCCCCAGTAAAATTTAAGAGAAAAAAGAAAAAAAGAGGGGAAAAAATCTCATCACGGAAGCTGTAGTGTGACACAGTGAGTCACACAGTAGACCCTTTTGTCCATTTTACTTGTAAGTGTTTCTACAAAGAGCCACTGGTCTGGTTCAAAGCCTTTGGTTTCTGCTACACTATCGATACTGGGCCCTGACTGGGACTTCTCTTGGATATTCTGCTGTTGTCCTGTGTGGTAGAAATCCTGCAGTTTTGGGTCTGCAGGACTGGTTCCTTCATGTGCTCCAGCAGATCACAGATGGAGTGGATTTGGGGGTGGGCCTGGGTAGTCGTAGAGTGGTCATCCTGCCAGCTTTCCCTTGTCCTCACTCACCACCAGGGTGAGCTCTCCTGCATTACCCTGGTGAGTTCACCCCTTGCAGTGATGAGCAAGGGGTGGGGCCAGTTCTTCTTTCACATCCGCAGGGTCGGATCTCCCACACCTGCACATTCAGAGCCAGCTCTACTGTGTTGTGCAGGCATGGCATAGGGGCCACTCTCGTGAGTGCATCAGATGAGGGGTAGAGCTAGCTCTCCCGATATTATAACCCCAGGGCCAGCTCTCCCACCTTCCTCAGATGGAGATGGGGGTGGGGCATCTCCCCCCCTCCCCCCGCCCATGCTTCCTTCCACATGACGGATGGGTAGTGGGGACAGCTCTCCAATGCTCACAACTTCAGGGCTGGCTCATCCACACCTCCACCAACAGGACTGGCTCTATTGTGCTGCCCAGGCGAGGTGATGCAACACATCTTTGCATAGTTAAACAACTATTCCACAACAGAGTGTATTTATTTTGTCATTAACCAGGCTTTCCCATCCCTCGATATCTGGTTTGGCTTTGGTAGAGCACCTCCTTGGACTTAGGAGACTGTGATTATATGCAGCCTCCATTCTTACTCAGAATATTAGCTAAATGACAGATGACCCAGTGTGCTGCCTTTGACTTTCATTTTTCTAGGAATAGCAGGTCCCCTGTCTGTGCTCTCCTCTCTCCCCACCATGAGTAGGTAGGATGCTTGGATTAAAATAACAAAGCAGGGAGTGGCTGGAGATGATGGGCGCGCAGCAGCAATCGAGTGAGCTTTTAAAAGCATGTGATTTGAAAGGGAAGGGACTATGGGATTTGGAGTCTCCTGTTCCAGAAATCAGCAGTTTTCTCAGTTAAAACAACGTAACCCACCCCACCCCGGGAGCACTACTTCTGGTATGTTGATGAGAACTGACATTAAATTGATGACCCCCATGTTTTGACAGTCATCTGTTATGCCAGGATGCTGGCGATAAGGGTAGTGACTTGAAAGGTACACAGGTTGACAGTGGCATCCCCAGTTCACGTAGAGTTTCATCTCAGGACAGGTGACAGGGTCTTTTTTACAGAATGCTTCTCCCCTACTCTAACAGGAAACTGGTTTTCAGGATACCATTTGTCTTGAATGAGCTGATCTGGAATGTGAACAGGCTTCCATTCATTAAATCAGATTCAAGGCTGTCTTAGGGGATTGTCAAGCTAGAAGAACCTGACTGGTGGCTTTAAAAGCTTACCTGTTTAAATATCTGCAAATGAGGTTAGGACTCATTTGTAATATTAAACACCCGCAGGTACATACAGTGCTGTTAATAACAGTACATAAATACAAAAGGGCATTGGGTAAGGGAAAGTTCTCAATTCTGAAAGGGCCAAATTCTCCACTGTCAGTGCAATCTCTATATGGCTAAATATTGGTGCTCCTTTGTTTACTTCATGCAGTTATCTCCATCTTAACCTTGGCTAGAAGGAGTTGGACCAATGGCCAGTAGTGCTTGGAATTACACCTTCACCTTCTTTACCACCCTGTGAATTTCCTGAGGAAAGGCTCAGTGAACTTAATTTTTAAAAAAATGAGAATCTTGCCGGGAGGTGGTGGTGCTCACCTTTAATCCCAGCACTCAGGAAGCAGAGGCAGGTGGATCTCTGTGAGTTCGAGGCCAGCCTGATCTACAGAGCAAGATCCAGGACAGGAATCAAAACTACACAGAGAAACCCTGTTTTGAAAAAAAAAAAATGAGAATCTGCCCATGCCCCTTGCCTCTGGTCACCAGGGCACCACTGTCCTAGAAAGTGCATTGTGGACTTACCTGTTCGCCTCCTGGGGAATTTAAAAATGGTCACAGTGCCAGCTTTCTCAAACCCTGCAGCCTATCAAACATTCCATGGAGGGCTTGTCCTGGGACTGAGTTTGTTCCATGGGATGTTTGGTAACTGGGGTCATTTTTGGTCATCTTAACTGCAGAGTAGCTGGGCTGGCATCTTGTAAGTAAAAGTTGGGAATGACATCAAGCATCCTATACCCAGGCATGAGGTACATACAATACGAGCTGCTCCAAGTTGAGGCAGCAAGATTGAAAGTTGGTGGTCAGCCTGGACTACCACAGCAAGGGACTGCTTCAAATCAAAATATAAAAGGGATGAGGATGTAGCTCAGAGCTAGAGTGCTGCTGAGCATAAGTGAAGTTGTAGATACAATCCTCAGTTGCCAAAGGGTGAGGGAGGTGGAGAGGTGGTTCAGTGGATAAGAGCATTTTTTTTTGTGAGAGCAAGAGTATGTGAGTTCAAATCCCCAGTGCCCATGAAAAAATCAGCATGGCCATGTGTGCCTATAACCTCAGTATTGGGGGACAGACAGGCAGATCTTAGGAGCTAATACATGATCTAAATTGCAATAGTGCTGGGTTTGAATTTGCATTAAACATTGGCAAATGTACATACAGGGCCCACTGAAAACCCAAACTCATAACAAGATAGACCCAGTAAGCACTAATTAGGTGACACTGTTTTAATTGTGTATAAACATGTGCTTCTGGAAAATGCTTAGGTTTCTAATCTATGGTTTGGTTATGTGATAGCTCTGCTCACATTTGTCTGCTTTCTGTAAAACAGCTGGCTGCAGCGGAGGTATAGAGCAGTCACCTAGCATGTAGGAAGCCCTGTATTTAATTTCTGTCATGACATAAACCAGGTATGTGAGCACATCTATGATCCCATCTTGTGAGATGAGAGCCAGAAAGTGGGGCATTCTGGGTTACCCTCAGCTAATGTGTCACGTTCAAGACCAGCCTGGGCTACATGAGACTCTGTCTAGGATGGATGGATGGATGGATGGGTGGACAGACAAATAATTCACCAGGCATTTGTGATACTAGTTAGTGTAACAATGACCTAAACAGGACTAGCTACTTAGGACAGCGTCTTGCGCATGAACTTGCAGTAAAATCTCGAGAAACAGAACAGCACTTGCCTCGTCAGGCACCCTGCTCCCTGGAAACTGCCCAACTGAACACACTTGCAGGGGCTAAAGTGCTGACCGTGCGAGTCACAGTGATGACTCGGTGCTGTTAAAACACTGAAATCACGGCTTAAATACGGTGTAAATTAATTTCTCTTTGAGTTAGCACCCGGAGTATAGCGTCCCAGCCAGGGCAGTGGCTGCAGGGCACTCAGACGGCCCTTATTGCTCCACCGTCCTTGACCGGCCACTTCACTTCCCTGTGTGGCGTGGCTGCTCCAGCTCCCCTCAGCACTGCAGAGTCTGAACACAAGAAAGGAAAAAGAAGGCAGTGAGGCCATAACCTTCCTTTTAAGGGCATAGCTTAGAGCAGGGCTTCCTAAACTTTCCCACTCACGGTACCTTTTGCCTGAGGAATTTTTACATGACCTCCAGTATATGAGTACATAATAAATCAAGTGTTTGCTGATAATAATCATGAAGAAATTTATCTTGAACAATTCACTGGTACACATATAATGTTTCCATTTAAGGATGGAAGCAAATGTGCATACTAACGGGGTGGGTGTGCTTGTTTGCTTAATACAACGAAATACCATGGTACACTAATTTCATAATTACACACTGAGGAATGATCCAAGGATGAAATAAAAATCTTTGTTTTGTGGAATTAAACCACTGTTTCTGTAAGAACAGGAAAGTTTGTACATAGAGGAAAAACAAACAAACAGTGCCACTTGTCCGGAATGTGAGCCGAGGCGCTGCAGGCGGCGTTAGCTGGCATTTCCTGGTGTGACATCACTTACAGTGGGAAGTGTGAATGGTGTCGGTTCAGAACCAAGGCTGCAGTGAAGTCACATGGTGCAGCACGGAGGGTGTGCTGTAAAAAACATCTCAGATTCATCACTCAGGGTGGGTCTGAATTGGAAGGAGTTTTTGTCTTCTTGTATGTCCAGAAACCTTCGACTGTTGCCGAATCTTTTGCAGCCCCCGTCACTCAGTTACCCTACGCCGTGTCAGGTCGTGACTCTGTAAGAAGCTTTGACCTAGACATCACACATAACACTTCTGATAGTCCAGTTGCCTGGAGCTTGGTCACTTGGCTACAACTGGCTCTTAGAGATGCTGGCAAGCATGTCATAGCCTTGGGCTCAGATGGAAGTCAAGGGTCCTTTACTAAAGAAGCAATGCCTGGGTGTCCGAGGGCCTCTAGCTTTGCCTCAGGTGGAAATAACTTGTTTGGATTAATTCAGGGTCAGGAACTTATAGCCTGATTAACAATTCCTGCTGGCCTTTGGCCAGGGTAGAGTTCACAGGCTGTGACAGCGTCTACACTGGCTTCTTGTTTCACCGTTAGGTTAACCTGAGCAGCAGAATCTGCCTGGACCCCCAAGTGTATACATTGCTACTGATGATAATGCCGCTGTGGGGTTGTAGGATTAGTGAGCTGTTGGGATGTACTCAAGCAGCGCCTACCGTAGTGAGCTGTGCCAAGCACGATCAATATCATTGGGGGGTGATTTAGGCCCCTGGCTAGTGCATTTTATATCAGCTCAGTTGAGCCTTAACTTACTAGGCAAATGGATGCCTATAGATTTCATTTGGTTTTTTGAGTCTCAAATGTTTGTTGTTGCTTTGAATTAATTTTGTGTGGTAGCTGCTACTGCCATCCAAATCCCCAATAAACTACCCAAACTAGAGATCTGATTTGAACTGAAGCTAATGCTGAGTTGCACTGGGTGGGGATTTATGCTGGCTCCCAAACCTTTGACTGCCAGCTTCCTACCTCAGAACCACATGGGTGGACACAAAGGAACACAATGCAAATCGTGACACTACAGCCGCCTTAACGGCTTCAAATGGCTGGCCGCCCATTTGTCTATTCTGACCAAGTGCCAGGAATTTCTGGCCCAGGGATCCCAGGGATCCAACTCAGGTTGTCAAGCTTGACAGCAAGCACAATTACCCACTGACCCATCTCGCCAGTCAAGGTCATTCTCCCCTTACTCCTCAGTAAGGACATCTAAGAATTCTTAGGGGATAAAATGCAATTTTGGAGATGTACAAATGGTGGTCACAGTCTCAGTTCTGACATGTGTTGTGGCTTGGAAGAGAATGTGCCCCGTAGGCTCAGATAGAGCATGTGGCCTCCAGTTAGTGGCAATGCTTGGGGGGGTTTAGGTGCAGCCATGCTAGAAGGAGTATGTCGCTGGGGTGGGCATCATGGTCCTGCCCCTTCCAATTTGCTCTGTCTGTCTGTCCTGTGCTTACAATAAAGGGTGTGAGCTCTCGGCACCTGTTGCCACTGCCACACTTCCCACCATGATGGCTGGACCCATAAACTCAAATAGACTGTCTTCTCTCAGTTGCCTTGGTCAGGGTGTTTTTTGCATCAACAGAAGACTAGCATTTGGTATTTAAGACTTCAGCACCATGTAGCAGACACCTACCCTGCAAGATCGTGTCCTGCCTCCTCAGCTCTAAGAGCATCCTAGCTGGTTTAGACGGTCTCTAAAGCGGCAAACCCACATGCACACCATGTCAAGGAAAGACCGTACTGATGACATGGACGGTTTAACTCCTGAAACGTGTTCTTTCCTGACTTTCCACCACTGTGAACCTGCGACGCACCGGCTGCCTGGGGCGGGATATTTCTATAGATGTGTTAGCATGCTCTGTTACGGAGATGAGCTCCACGGGGGCAGCCATGCCTCCTCAGTCCACAAACCTTGTCTGGGATCTTTTCTCAAAAAGTGTCTCAAAGCAGATCCAAAATTAACACAATGTCCTCTAACAACCTGAGAGAGGTTGTCAGAACTTCCCCCTAGTCAGGGTTAGGTCTTAAAATCTCACCCCATCTTCCCCACAATTTCTCAATGTCTGTTTGGTATTCATGACATAAAATTTAATAAGATGACTCTGATTCCATTTAACCTCAAAATCAATTAGGATGAACCATGAAACCTATTATAATGGTTCCTGGCATTTTTCTTTTTGTTCTATTTACTTATTTATTTATTTGGTTTTTCAAGACCAAAGGGTTTCTCTTTGTAGCCCTGTCTGTTCTGGAAATTGCTCTATAGACCAGGCAGGCCTCAAACTCAAAGATCTAGCTGCCTCTGCCAGCACTATTTTTCAACAGAAAGATATTACAGACAGCCATTTAAAAGTGGACATTGTGTAGACAGACTTGGTTCATAATCCTTGTTGGGCTAGCTCAGATTGTGAGCATGGTGTGGCTGGGTGAGAGTCCTAACAAGAGCGCGATGCAGATTCCAGAAGAAACCATTTCCATTTGTACCATGGACGCTTGTCTTCTAAGCCTTATACATGTTACAGACTGCACAGTTTCACTTCCTCCACACAGGAGAAAAAGCCCATCCTTACTTATGTCTCTCCTTTGGAGCAATGATACAGGAGAGACACAGGCATGGAAGGAACAGGTGGGATTAAGGACCTGCTGCCTTACCCTGATGGAGGAGTGCCAAGGAGAAGGTGAAGGCTTTCAGGAGGAGGCAGTTGTCAGTCATCTGAAAGTTCAGATTCACCATATCCCCAGTGTAAGGCTTCCCCGGGTGGCAGGTGAGCAGCTGTAACTTACAGGAAGTTCATCCTCTGGCTGTTGTTATGTAAGGGCAGTAGCAGGAAAAATCAGCTGAGGCTCTCTAAGACAGTTCCACCTAAAGACACCGAGTGGGAGGGCAGGGTCCGTGCTTGCACCCGGCCTTGGCCTGCAGACTTTCTTCAATACAGAATGGCTCAGATCCTCTTTGAATGGGATACAATTTATTTGGGAAGAACCCTTGAGGACCCCTAATTTTTGCTCTGGGGTATTAAATTCTACTAGAGCTCCATTGATTGGCAGTTGTGGTCCTAAAATTAGGCAGCTCAAAACCACAGGCTGGAGATCAGTGCTTTAATACAGTACCCCTGGCTGTGCCTGACTTGACAAGACCCCAGGGAAGACACCCCCAGTAGACACCCTGTGGCCCAGTGTGGGGCCCCAGTTAGTATGTATGAAATGGACATCATGCCTCTCCCACACAGGCCTTCAGGAGGGGCCTGTGTCATGTGCTTTGCAATGGTACTTCAGAGCTCGCTGTGTTTTACTGGTGTCCTGTTTTCTGCATGTGTGTTAAGTAAATAGGGACAACAAGTTACAAAGTGAGAAACTGAGTCTGGGAATGACCAGACAAGGTTTTTCCTCCAGCAGGAGTTATTCACTGAGCCTTGCTTCCCTGGCTCTATGTCTTGACATCTGCCTCTTTCATCCCAGCTTCCTGTACACCCTGCAAGTGTCTATGCATGCACAAGTGAAAATATGCCTGCATAAATCCTTGTTTGTTTGGGGAACACTCATCCTGAAATTGGTCTCCACTTGCAAGAGTAGAGAGCTTCCTTTCAAGTTCATAATGGAATTAGAGACATGAAGTAATTCTTTTCCCCAAGTAGCAAGTGGTAATACCTGTGCGTCCTCTTGTACTTCCCTGCTGCTGCGATAAGACACTGACCGAAACCAACTTGGGGGAGTAAAGGGTTAATTTCATATGCCAACTCCCAGGTCACAGTTTATCACTGAGGCAAGTCAGTGCAGGACCTAAAATCCGGAACCTGGCAGTAGGAGCTGAAGAAAAGACCAGGGAAGGATGCTGCTCACTTGCTTGCTCCAGCTCCCTTTCTTGCACTACCCAGGACAACCTCCTAGGGGTGCCACTGCCTAGAAATCTAGAAAATGTCCCACAGGCCACTTTCTCAGTTGACATCTCTCTTCCCAAATTGACAATCCCAATTCAAATTAACAAAAATAACTAACGTGAACACTGGAATTAAATGATTGCATCCTTCCCAATTTAAAGAATTTGGGGACACTTGTATTCTTTCAAAAGGATCAATGCTGAGAACCAAAGGAGTGATCTGTGCATTCACTTTGGAGCTAACTGTTGCATCTGATAGGCCATTTTATCTCCAATGCAGACATGAGCATTTAACTATACGAGCCAGAATTGATGACCCATTATTTTGTTTAACTCTACTGTCCAATGCATGCTAGGCAAACACTATACTGACTCATCTCTCTGGCCCTCTTTTTACCTTTTTCTTTGAGACTAGGTCACTAAATATTCCACATTGGCCTTGAATTCACTGTGTAGCCGAAGCAGATCTTGAACGTGGGATCCCCCCTGCCTTGGTCTTCTTAGTAGCTGAGATTACAGTCCTGTGCCACCAGGCCTAGCTAACAGACAAACTCTTTTCTGCATATTTGTATGATTTATTAACCACTGGCCTTGAATTATACTCAAAGAGAAGAAAGTAGGAGCCTTATTAGAGACCCCATCAGTAAGACATCAGTAAGACTTTGCAGATTCTCAGAGAATTTCAGAACCATTTCCGGGACTCCCACCTCCCTTTCTGTGCTTCACCCAACACACGATTTAGCTTTTCCTCACTCTGTCACTTAGGGCAAGAGACAGGCTTAGGAGGGCCTGCTGCCTAAGGAATGGAGTGATGTGTTTAGACGGCAGTGCAAAGAGGGAGGGGGCAGCCTGGTCACCTTCCATGGGCAGCTGACTGCAAGGTCGCCATCCTGTGGCAGCACACATGGCCAACAGACCTAGTCTGAGTCACATCTCTTGCCTTTTTGGTTAAACCTGCATTTTGGGAAAAGTCACCGCCACACACTGGCTGTGTGGCTCATGGTGACCAGTGTTTGGAATCTGAAGTTATTCAGGGTTCTGTTCTGCCGTGGGTGTTGCTGATTACTTTAACAGCGCCCTGGATTGGGGGCTGGGCAGATGGCTCAGTTGGTAAAGTGGCCGCTGTGCCAGTGTGAAGATCTGAATTCAGATCCCCAGAACAGACAGTCGATACCCAGAGCTTGTGAGTCAAACTAGTCCACAGACTCAACAGTAACATCCACAGGCATCAACAAATAAGATGGGGGGAGGAATGAATATACCCAAAATACACAGAGTGAAATACTCAAATAATTAATAGGAATAGTATTTAAAAGTAAGCTGCAGTGTGATTAAGGAAGACACATGACATCAACCTCTGTTCTACAGCCATACATGCACACTCACCCACATGCACACACCCACATGCACACACACATACACCTCTGGATATTGAAGAGTCAAAAATCCTTTCTGCTGACCTTTATAGGTGTTGGTTATATGGGAGCTTTTTAAAGTATGAAACATAGATGGGATATCTCTAGGAGTTTTACTTGGCATTGTCTTCTGTAAGATTAGGTTGTGGCCACATTTTCAACCCAGGAGACACCAACAGAACCTAGATGTAAATTCATCTGCTGCAGAATTAGCCACATGCTGTTGAAATGAGAACGTGGCAGTGATCCGACTCCAGAACTATTTGTGAGTTCCTATATTTAATATTGGTGCAAAAATCTTTGTCTGTGCACCATGAAGGTTACAAATGTGGACATACCCAAACTGGAAAATAACAGAAAACTATCCTCACAGTGGTATCTGTTCCCGTTAGTCCAATGCTTCATAGTACAGTGAGTGGTTTGAAGACTGATTCATTATGCAAAGCTCTTGATATGTAGTGTGATTAATCTGAACTCAGCATCTGGGGAAGCAGGACATGGAGGGTGGC
>CABHPH010159519.1:10753-60767 GCA_902168325.1 Peromyscus nudipes | reverse complement strand
GGTAACTACCAGAAAAATAGTTGGCAATTGATGTTGGCTAAGACTCTCAGAGAAGTGAAGTATTTAGTCCTCTGGACAGGAGTTCTTTGATACTGTGTACAGGCCTTACAACATTTTCAGGAAGTGAGGTAAAGTATCATCAAAGCAGGAAGTGAGAGTCAGGAGTTAGACATCTTATTCTCAAACACTGAGTCATATTGCAACACTAAATTACATCTTCTTCTGCAAAAGAGAATTCCTCCTTTGGAGGCTATGGTGAGGACTCTATCAATAATAAGTATTATAAGCCATGAAGTTACGTTGGTAGTTGTACAAAGAAACATTGAAAAACCAGACTTTGGTCTGATTTTGCTAAGCTGACTAATTTATATTTTCTTTAGACTTAATGATGTCATACACATTTAAAATTGTTCAGAGTAAACAATTGGTTCCATTATGTTGATACGAAAAGTTGCAAAATTTGGGAAGGCTGGCAAGGCAAGAGGAAGATTAGTGACCCTTTTTTTCCTTTTTATTTTTTGCTCCTTGATAAAGTTGTGCTAAATTTTGAGGAGCTTGGACACTGTGTCTGCAGAAGTAGTGGTAAACCTTCTATCTCCCATGACCATGTCAGTGAGTGTGGAAGAAAATACTAGCGTGTTAAATTCTTATCCCTGTGGCTGGAAGGCAGGACAAATGCTGAATTTCTGGTATCAGAAGCTCCTCCTTAGAATGCACTTGAACTCTTCTCTTTCCCTGGGTGTTTCCCTCCCTCCTGTCCTCGTTAACTAGCTGCACACAGGTCGGTCTTTAGAGCACAAAAATCGTGTGCTTTCCTCTAAATGTGTAATGTAGAGAATTTTACAGATGATCCTTCTGTTGAAATTAGGTGTCTGTGTTTTAAAATAATTTTAATTGTCGTCCAACAGTTCACTGAGAAGGTATAACATTTTTTCTAAAAAATAGTTTGGAGAGCTTTGACCCATGAAACCAATTCTTCACTGACAGAAAAGCAGCTCCCTTTGTTAACTACTGATACATTTAGGAACAGCAGTGCATGCTTTACCAGAACACCCCTCCGCTCCCCTCCAGTCTCCTCTTTGAGGCTGGCCTCAAATTTGAGTTTTTCCTGTTTCAGCCTGCTCAGTGCTGGGATTCAGGGTTAGGGACGTGTCACATGTCTGGTCAAGTTTTTCTCAAGTTAGGCATAGGAGCCCATGCCTGACGTTCCAGTTCCTCCTGAGGCTGAGACAGGAAGATGGCAAGGTTGAGGGCTAGTTGGCTACTGAGCAAGTTCAAGTCCAGCCTGGGCAACTTCCGGAGATGCCTAAATATAAGGCTTAGAAACAAGATCCAGTAACATATCTTAGGGGCTGAGTGCTTGCCTAGTGCAAGGAAGGCCTGGGTTTAGTCTCTAGCAGTGCTCAAAAATTTTTTCCTAGGGTCATGATTTAGATGATTATGTCATAATGTGGCGGTAGAATTTTCTTTGTGTAATTTATTATTATTATTATTATTATTATTATTTGTTTTTTTTGGTTTTTCGAGACAGGGTTTCTCTGTGTAGCTTTGGGGCCTGTCCTGGAACTCACTCTGTAGCCTAGGCTGGCCTTGAACTCACAGAGATCTGCCTGCCTCTGCCTCCCGAGTGCTGGGATTAAAGGCATGCGCCATCACTGCCTGACATCTAACTTCTTGTTAGAGTTACATAGACTATATTTGGCTTGACATGGTGGGTAAATGGGTTGGTTTGCAGTTCTACCTAATACAGAAATACACTGAAAATCTAATAGAGCTATACATTCTTCTGAAAACCTGATTTATTTTCCTTCTAGGTATGCGTCAATGTGGAAAGGATGCCTGACACTTTATACTGGAAGAGGTGGTGAACTTCAAAAAATTGGGGAGTAAGTATTAAGATATATATATATATATAATTTTTTTTTTTTTGGTTTTTCGAGACAGGGTTTCTCTGTGTAGCTTTGCGCCTTTCCTGGAGCTCACTTGGTAGCCCAGGCTGGCCTCGAGCTCACAGAGATCCGCCTGGCTCTGCCTCCCGAGTGCTGGGATTAAAGGCGTGCGCCACCAACGCCCAGCTTAAGATATATTTTGTAAGTTTCAAATATGTCTGCAGAATAAACAGTAAGTATAAGCTATAAACCGCTTACTTGGCCTTTGGAAACTTGGTTTCATGCTGTAGGTAGGTAACTGGTTTAAACATTATCAGTACTCAGAGCTGCATTGAGCAGCCCCAGTGGGGCCCTTTAGAGTCAGTGTTATGAAACGTCTTTGGGTCAGGATTACAGGGTCTGGCTAGATGGTCCTGTATACAGAGATGCTACAGTAATGGAGGTCAGCTAGGTGAGGAACCACAGGAAGTTACTCATTTTACTCATGGCTATTCCTTGTCAGGGTCAGTTTAAGATTTTCCCAAACTGGATCTAGTTTCTTTTTAGAGTTGAAGAGCTAAGAAAATGCTTATGTGTGAACAGGATACCAAGTGTGTTGTCAATTACAAGAAGCCCTAGGAGGAAGTGGTGGCTTGCTAGCCAATTATCTGTCTTAATCATCTAGAATTTATTCTTTACCTTTGATTATCTTTGCAGATTCATAGTGATCAAAAGAGGGATTTGATGAGAATCAAATAGTTGGGTGTTAATACGGGATGTAGTTATTTAGGAAATTTTTATCACAAATGAATTGAATTAGCATGCTACTGTTAAGGTAATTCTTTGACACCTAAGGTTTTCATTCTTGTAGGTTAAGGAGGTTATACAAAAAAAATCATTTAACTTGTCCTTTACTTTCAGATTTTGTATGGTGTATTCAGAAGTGCCAAATTTCAGTGAGCCAAACCCAGATTATAGAGGGCAGCAGAACAAAGGGGTAATTAATCCAAATACATGGTATATTTTTATGATTGGCTCTTTACTATGATTGACTCTTTACTATAATTGATTGACTCTTTACTATAAATGATTGACTCTTTACTATGATTGACTCTTTACTATAATTCTGTCAGTAGGCCAAACCTCTGATGTCCAAAGGTTAATGAAAAAAACTATAAGATGATCTTGAGGACTGGGGATATAGTGCAACTGATAGACTGCTTGGCTAGCATGCATGTAGTCCTTCCTAAGACTGGCATGGTGGTACATGCCTGAAGTCCGGTTTCTCAGGAGGTTGGAGGTGGGAGGAAATGAGTTCAAAGCCATCCTTGGCTACATAGCGAGTGTGAGGCCAACTTGGGGTATATGAGACCCTGTCTCAAAAGAAAAAAAAATCTTTAACCTTTATTACGTAGGTTCTGTGAGTCTGTATATACTTTGTGATAATAGATATATGTGCTGTTTAGTATTTTGCAGAGTAGAGGTACTATCAGGGTGTAATAAAAGCTATTAAAAGGCTTGGGGAAGATTTCTGAATGCTTTAACATTAAATGGACTTAGACAAATCTTTAAATATTGTTGAAAATCGGTTTTTAAAGCCTTAAAATTTAAAAATTATTTTTTATGTGAGTTACTTCTGTCTTCATTTCTCTAACTTAAAACTTCTTTCAGGTACACAATGAGAAGGATAAAGTGAGCGCCTGTACATATGGGCCAGTGGGTAAGATTTTTTCCATATTTGTGCTGACATGTAAACATTACCAGAATGATGAAAAATGTAAAGGAAAACAGTCTCTTTAGGTATAATTTAGTGTTAAACGGGAACTCCAGTAGACAAGGATACTCAAATAAATGATTTTGTAAAACTTGGAGATACTCATCTAGGCCAATGTATTGAGCACATTCTGTATTTAAACACTGGGGCCCATTATGCTGAACATTGATAAGTAAGAAGGCCAATTTTGGTAGCCCTCTGACGAGATCTTTTATTTTTTTATTTTTGCAAATGTGTATGAAGTAGTGGTTATTTATAATATATGCAGAATTACTGGCTGTTCTGGCATATTGGAACCTATCCAGACAAATGATGCTGTAGAGAAGCAGTCGGTGACTACTTTAACTTTCCTCATGTTCTTTGTTGTGTTTTAAAAGAGTCTTTTAAAGAGGTCTTCTCAGACCTCACCAGTGATCCTTGGAGACCTAATGAAGGTCTTTTGTCTTTAAGTACCTGAGGAGATGTCTCTGAGATGCATCTTTCTGTGGTTGTTAGGGTAGCCGAAGACTTGTAACCAACTCACATTGTGGAAAATCTGTATGCCAATAGTTTGATTGCATCAAGACATTAATTGTATTTGAGTCAAACACCAGTCCTCAAACATCTCTCTGCTTCCTCCTTTTTTTTTTTACAGTATAGGCAATTAATGTTTTTTTTTTTAATACTCTATTCCTAATTTTATTGCTCAAGTTAGATTTTCTTCTTTCTATTCATTCAGTACCAAGGTGATGTATTTGGTAATAATACTGTTGCAGAGCCCCAGAGCCCACATCTTTTTTCATTATAGAATAAAGGTGCTTGTTTTCCATAATATTTATAAGCCTTTACAGTGTGTGTAGGAGCTTTAAATGATTGTTTCTGTAGCATAATATAGACTACTTCTGAAAATGGTGATTTTTTTTTTGTATTCTTATCTTAGGAAATGGTGTTCAGACTGGCCCTGAGTCAAGGGGATATCATCTTCCATATAGTGGTAGAAGCAATGTCCGGGAACCCATCAATCCACAGCTACCAGGAGCTCGGTGTAGTCAGACAGTCATGACCACAATAAGTAATGCCAGGGATCCGAGGAGAGCCTTTCAAAGATGACCTAAGCCAAAGAGACACGTGTAGTCTTTAAACTACGTGCCCTACTTGAACACTTAGTGCACTTTTATTTATCGTTAACTGTGAAAAGTTTGTCTCTTACGGGTTTCCTTTTACATTGTTGGTTTGTTAAGAAGAATGGTTGGTTTTTATTGCAAAAGTTAAGCTGCTCAGTTACATCCTATTGAAGAATAGGAACTCTGAAAGCAGGAACATTTATTTTTAGAGCAAGAACTTACTGGGTATCACTTGAAAACCTGTCCCTGTTTCAAGGGTGAGTTACTTAAGACACCAGCTCTATGGCCTCTGGATCTTCTGCGTACTCTGTGATGTTTGCCATAACATTTCATGGGAAATGTTCTTCTGTCTTAACTGGGATGTTGCCACCTGAAGTGATAGCCCCTGAGCCCGAAGCCTGGCCAGTGCGACGGTGCTTTGAGTGCCTGTTCCCAGGATGACTGGCTTCCTAGAGTGACCGCACTGCCATTCAGATTGTCCAAGAACAAAATCGTCCTAAATTCTTGTTTAATTACCAGAAAACCAGATTCCTTATCAGAATTATGGAATAAAATGTGTAATATAACAAGTCATTTTTAGGCCAAAACTGTTCAAGATAATGCTCTTAACATCTGTTAAAAACGTTGAAGAAAAATTTACAGTGGAGTCCTTGAATGTTTTATTTTTGAAACAACCATGTTAAATATTAGTGTGATTGGAGGAAGTTGCAACACCGCAGTGGACAGTGATCTCATTAGTACTAGTTGTAGTAATTTTGAGACTCGGTCTTACTCTGTAGCCCTGGCTGGGCTGGAACTTGTCATGTAGACCAGAGGGGTCTCTGAACTCTGATCTTTCTGCCGCTGTCTCTGTCTCCTAGATGCTGGGGTTAAAGTTGTGCACTGCCATACCAGGCTGATCAGATTATTAAAAAAAAACCCAAAAACTTGTGGTAGATAAATATTGTAGCAAATGCAATTCAGATTGAATTTTTATAGCCATGTGACTACCTGTTACAGGTCGTCAGATAGAAGGAAAAAGGCTAGGGAAGGTACTGCCTTTCTTCTGGAGGAGTGTGTGTGTGTGTGTGTGTGTGTGTGTGTGTGTGTGTGTGTAGTTTCTGAACACATCACATAGCCTTATTAGCAAAAGATAAATGGCGCAAGAAGTAAATACCTCAGTTAGAAATGTTAGGGTGGGGTTTGTGTGTCCTGGGACTTCTGTTTACTGTGGGGTGGGTAATTGGTAGATATTTTCGTTGTTTGTCTCCTTAAATATTACCTCCTAAGTAAATACCTTGCTCTGCTGATGGCACAGCCACCAACTCTGCTCTTTCTCTAAGCATGGAGAGTCCAGTCGAGTTCACTGAAGCTGAGTCAGCTTCAGCCTGGCTGCTCCCCAGCTCTGTACCTGCCATTTCTCCTCACCTCATACTGTACAATAAGTAAGTTTCTATTCAAATTCTGTAGCATTTGGATATAATCTGTGCCAGAGTTTGTTCTGATTCCGTTTAACAGATTTTCAGTTTGCACTGTATTAGGCTCCATGTGGAGATTATTACAACATTTGAGAAATTTTAATTGCAGGGAATTTGCTTATGGTTTATAGGTGTAGTGCTTTGATATTATAGATAATTGGTCATTTGTTCATACATTAATAATTATAGCTAATTTGGTTTTGTAATTTATGATTTTTTTTTGTTTGCATTACTGAATGCTTCAAAAAAAGTTACCTAAGAGTTAAATAACTTGTGTTTTGTGATTACAGATGTTTTAAATAAAAATAAATGACAAACTAATGTTGAAATTTTAAGAGGTAGGAAAACAGTACTTGTGGGAGATATGGTGTTTAAAGGTAATTTCTAAAGAAAGGATTTGAACTTTGGCAAATTTAAGTATGGTAAGGTGTGGGTCACTGGGCTTCCATTTTCTACTCACCCGTGATGCTAGGGAGGTCGTGATTAGGAAAAGGAGCAGTGGTACTCCTTTGAGGAGTTAGGACTTTGACATAGGGAATAACAATAAGTTCTGATAAATGATCAGTCAAGTCTTGTTACGTATGGTCAAAATGTTAATAGAGGAAATGCTGAGCTCAGTGTGGAAGTATCAATGTGCTTTAAGGTACTGAGATTAAGTAGAACATGGTCTAAGATTTTACTGATGACTGAAGTTTATCTCAGGAATTTAACATGTTTTGTGGTTTGATTTATTAACAAGTTTCTTTTTTCTTAAGGAAAACTTGCAAAACCAAAGCAAAGTGCCATCCAAACAGTAATGACTAATTGCCTTCCCAGTCTGCTTGGATACTACTCATCAAGACGTTACGGAAGAAAGTGTCAACCTTCCTCCTCTCTGCCTTCAGCTGTCAGCGTTGACACAAATTTCAGCAAAAGCCATGTAGTGTAGAAATGCATTGCTAGGTTTGGGTCCCCATTATTGTTTCTGGGAAGAGTTCTAGAGTAGAGCAACAACGTATAATCAGGCCAGCTTGTCCCTTTTGTGTGGCCAGGTGTTTGGGGAGTTGCCACAGCATAGAAAGAAGAAGTCCAAATGACCAAAGCCTGAAGTTTGCCTTCACAGAAGGCAGGTTTTCCTGTACTGTACCAACTCTGTGTTTGGCTTTTCCTCCATAGTCTTAGTAACTTGGTGTTAAAACTTGAAGAGTGATTAGTTTTAAAGCATAGTTTGAAGGTTAACTAGCCCTTTATATTTTTAAATTATATACAGAGATTATATATTGAGATTATATACAGAATAGTCTAGTGCAATAGTCCAAAGGAGCATCACAGTTGCTAGTTTCCATTTGCAGAGGGATCTGACCTGTCAGTACAGTTGCTGAAATGCTTCCCTTCTTGGGTATCATTACCATAATGGCTGTTTGCTTGAAGCCATTTTAGGCTGTGTGTGACTCGACTCTAGTGATGACTGAGAGGCATTGGAAGCGACAGAACACATTCCCAAACAGACGTGTGCCAAGCTCTAACCCCCCTGGGCTCCCTCACCTTACTATTTGTTTAATGCCCAGTTTTTACTTCCCTGTCTCTCACCTACTGAAAGTCTGATTGTTTTTAGTAGACAAGGACCATATGGTTCCAATCATTTTCTGGTACGGGGATGGGATGAGAGGTTTGGGGCAGAGAGACTGGCTAGTGAGATCCTTGGTGCTGAGGCTCTAGATGTTGATTTTAAGTGGGAGTGATTAACAGCCCCACAGTTCACAAAGTAGTTTTAATGATTAACACTCAGGCATGCTTCTAACATCGAATTGTGACCTTTGAAAGTAGCACCATCACTGACATATGACATCCCAAGGGAGAAGCTAGAAAATTGTTTGCTAGGTATATTGAAGTGCTTTAGATGCATCAAAGTTTTGCTTTATTGGAAATATGCTAGAAGGCTATAGCCAAATAATTCCGGGTTTCTGAATGAACAAAGACCACAGACTCAAAATCAAGCCCGTTAAGTTACTAATAAGCATTTTTCCACACTAACATTAGACCTGAAAATACTGCCAAGAAATTTTTCTTCCATTATGAGGTGTTCAGTGTAATAACATTTAACACTTCAACCAGTAGGTGTTTAAGCCATTTGAAGAGTCGATACATAACCCAAAGTGTTAACGGTGTTCCCTGAGCATTGAGAGCAAAGCCGCAGTTCATTGCTGACCTGTAGTTAGATCCGCAGACATATTGACACACACTGGAGGGCTACTGCATGCTTTAAAGAGCCTGTGCTGAACCATTTCCAGCTAAAATTAAAAATCATTGTACTCAAAATTCCCATTTGGATTCAAGCCAGGCTAGCTTTCTTGTTCACAGACTTGACTATGGAGTAACCTTGAATACATGTTCAGCAAAAGTCTAGTTTTCGATAACATACGTGAAGCTTTTCAGAAAGAAGTATGGATTGCCCCTCTGATCTGGAAGGAAACTTAGGTCAGAAAGCCTTCGTCAAACACTTTGGAGGTCTCTTGTCCTTACTATCTCCCTTTCACAGTGAGATCGCTTGATTTTGGAATTGTGTTTTCTTAGTTCCTTTTCTGTAAATCTAGAACACAGAAATTGTGTATACAGGGAAAATGTATTTAGAAGGGTGTTTCTCAAGAGCACAGAATTACTGAAACAAGTGTTTCCGAATAGAGATAATTAGGCCCTCTACATAGGAATGCTGGAAAATTAAATTAGGTTCAAGTAGAATCAAATTCCACTAAAGCTGAGATCAGATCTCTGCTGAGAAGAGGTCTTACTGTGGCCCAGGCTGGCCTAGAGCTGTCCAACCTAAGAGCAGAATTCTACAGAGGAGTAGCATGGGTTCACTGACCTATATATCCAGTTAAAACCATCTTTTCTACCCAATCATTAGGTTAAAACTTGAAAGTACATTTTGGGCTTAGCTCAGGAAGTGGCTGTGGCATCTCATACTCCTGTCATTCAACTCAATATGAAAAAAAGGAGTTTAAAGTAGTCCTGGAGGCAGTGGCATCACAGAATGCACAGGGCACACTGTCTCCACCTTCAGATCTCAATCCCATCTCCAGCACAATTCCCACGGAAGGCTGAAATGTTCAGCCCTAAGGAAGATTTCTGACCAGCCTGGATACTTGAACAAAAATGGTCAGTGTGAGAGCCACCTACTGGTAATTAGTGTGCAGTTTCTGTGGACCAATCTGCTTTAGCTTAAGGTGGAGAAGAGGGTCCATTATACCATAGGGTGATAATTTCTATCTGACTTCTAAGGAAATACCTGACATTGAGAGGTGATCAGAGTAGAACAGGCAATGGAAAAATTCCCTTATTTAAGCACATCAAATTTTGAACTGCCCCAAAAGATATAGAAGATACAAGACTGCTAAGGCTATTTTTCAACATTTTTATAATTGTATTTTGTCTGCATGTTTAGATGTGCACCATATGTGTGCCTATTGCCTGTGGAGGATAGAAGAGGGCATCGGAACTAGAGTTAGAGGTGATTGGTAGCTGCCATTTTGGTGCTGAGAACTGAACTCAGGCTTTCTCCAAGAGCAGCAAGTACTTTTAACCAGTTAGTCTTCCCTCCAGCCTGTACTGGCAAGTCAGACTTGTATTTGTCAGGATTAGTGAAAACTGAGAAAAGCTGGGTTTTGGTGAAAACGAAGTAGGCATGACGTTGCTCTTAGGAACTATTCTGTTACCCAGTGCTGCTTTATGCCAAGTGACTGGCGCTATTCTTGCAGTTATATGAACTTTGCATATCGAAACAGATGTCAGAATGTCAAGGGAAAACATGGTTTTAGGCTGAAGAGATCTTAATTTGAGTCCTGCACCTGCTATTTATCAACTACATGACATGACACTGGAGCTGTCTAGCCCTATTTGAAGAATCTAAGACAGTGTACAAAGCATCTCCATATCCAAGACTCAAATATTAAACCCTTCATGGCCACTGGATGTAAGGCAAATGCTATCATTCCTCTATACCATTTTGGGAAGAATTCAGAAAAATTCAACTGAATATTAAGAAATTTATATGAATTTAAAAAAATTGGAGTGGGTCTCATGCAGCCCAGACTGTCCTGGAGCCCTTGCTCTTCCTGCCTGCACCTCCCAAGTATGAACTACCCTTTTCAGCTCCAATTAAAAACCTTTAGTTCCAAGTTTTTGCACATTTCCCTGGTATAGGAAAGCACTTACGTTACTGATCTGCTGTGACAGCACATAGATAGGGCTTGGCTTTCATCACAAAGATCTGACCCACTGGTCAAATGGACCATGCTTCATTCTCCTTTGCCCAAGAGGGTCCTGGACCTGCCTAGGAAAGTGTAGTAGAGGAGGGACTTCTTGTGGCTGAATGTTTGGCTAGAGGACAAGAGCAGTGGCTCAGGTAAGCAGCAGAGACACTAGAAGGCATTCCTACTTAGATATCATGATTGCTGTGCATTTGCGCATAGCCATTTATGATAGTTGAATTTTATAGATACTTGTATTTACCACCTGAATTTTGTATTAGCATCTAACTTTCCATTTATCCATCACAGTCATTCCATCTGGATCCACTTCAAACAGCATATTTTTCTTGATATTCCAACATGAGTATTCATTGGAATTTTCAAGGTTTAGTGTAAAATTTATATACAGTGAAATGCACCTATTTTAGGTGAACTTCATGGTTTTTTAAGAAGTGCCTTACCATGCTCCAAAATCCCATCAAATTCAGAACATTGTCACCCCTCTAGAAATTTCTCTGTCATGCTTCTCAACGCCATATGAAACCAATGTTCCCTACTAGCCATCAATCAAGTTAAAAAAATTTTTTTTCAGTGTAAAGGGATTTATAGTTTTAGATTCCTATCTGGCAGCCCAATCCCTTGGGGCAGACAGTGCTGAGCTGGAGACTAAGCTAGAGGACCTGCTTAGGACTGATGGAGGGATGGGGGTGGGGGCACACCACTCTTCTGACTGCTGGAGCTCTCAGCTAGGACCCTGTGGTAGGACAGGGCACCAAGTCTGGGACAGAGCATTGAGAGCAGAGCATTGCCTAGAAACTTCAGTATCTTCAGGACAGGTGTTCAGCTCAATTCCCACACTTGTTTTTTGTTGTTTTTGTATAAGCTAACTCTAAATGCCCTCTGCTTTGAGTTTTCATAGTATTCACTGATAGTTTGTATTTAGTTGGCACACTTAGAATATCCACATTGCTTAGCAAAGTTTGCCCTGTGTGTGTGTGTGCGTGTGCGTGCGTGTGCGTGCGTGCGTGTGTGTGCGCGCGCTCACAACATACAGCACAGTTTCACTTCCAGTAGAATTGTTTCTGCATTAATCACATTTCCATTTGCATACATTATCACCATTTGGGGGATTAAGGATTCTTCCCTTTAATACAGACTAATTTATTGAGCACTGACAATATGCCGAGTCCTGTGCTGGCAAGTTCCCTATGTTATGCTACCTTATAAAATGATCCTGAGATGGAGATGTTATCTTATTAGAAGGATGGAGTAATTTGCCTGAGATCATTTGAGGAGGAAGTGACAAAATGCCACACACAGAATCCTGTAATTTAACTGCTGAGTGATAGCGGTGCATTGAGGCTCTTGCTGGAACACTGGTTAGGGCTTCCGAGGAGACAGGATTGTGGTTACAAAAAACTATAGGCAGAGGGGGAGATGGAGAGCAGAAGCACAGACTTCAACGTTTTACCTGGGATTAGTCATAACATGTTAACTGCATACAGACCTGACTAATCAGATCGACAGCCAAGTGGCTCATTACACCAGCAAGGAAAATGTGGGTTTTGAGCATTAGCAAAGCACCGTTCCCACAAACCCTCACACAAGTTTTAAAATAAAGCCTTGGTCGTCCCCAGTGTTGGAGAATGGAGGAGAAAGTGGCTCAAAATATACAAGCATTAAAGGAAAGACTGATAAATTTGACTACATTTATAGAATACAAATTAAAACCAAATGATGAACCAGGAAACATGTTTAATTCATATGAAAAAGGCACTAATGTTCCTAACATATAAAAAGCTTACAGAATTAGAAAAATGAGAGCCTTTTCAGTCCTGCTTTAAAGCATGTACAAAGATCGCTGTCTTAGGGTTTCTGTTGCTGTGGAGAAACACCATGACCACAGCAACTCTTGTAAAGGAAAACATTTGATTGGGGTTGGCTTACAGTTCAGAGCTTTAGTACCTTATCATAGTGGGAAGCATGGCGGCGTGGTGCTGGAGAGGTAGCTGAGAGTTCTACATTTGGATCTGCAGGAAGCGACAGTGGCTGGCCAGGTTTGAGCTTCTGAGACTTTAAAGCCCATCCCCTAGTGACACACCTTCAACAAAGCCACATCTACTCCAAGTCCACACCTAATAGTGCTACTCCCTATTGGCCTATGGAGGCCGTTTTTTACTTTTTATTCTTTTTAAATTTATTTTTATTTTTTTTAATTTTTTTTGGCTTTTCAAGACAGGATTTCTCTGTGTAGCTTTGTGCCTTTCCTGGATCTTGCTCTGTAGACCAGGCTGGCCTTGAACTCACAAAGATCCGCCTGCCTCTGCCTCCTGAGTGCAGGGATTAAAGGCGTGTGCCACCACCGCCCGGCTTTTTTTTTTTTTTTCAGACCACCACAGTTTCCAACTTCATTCACATGAGAATTGAGTTTTAAAATCATGCTGAAGTACTCTTCACATTTAGATAGGAAAAGCTGTGAAAGTCTAACAACATGCTTTCTTGGTGACTGAAGAAGCGGGCTCTTTCATTCATAGTTTGCACTTGAATTTGCCCTATGTCAACAGTACTGCCTTTGGGCAGGGCTGTCAGTAGCACATGGTTTTCAAATAGTTGATAGCAAACCTCTCCCTCTTGACATGTCTTCATCTTCTGTACTGACTTCTGCTTGATGAAGTGACCTGACGACCAAAAGGATAAACAATGCCCACCAAAGATTAAAGAGTACTTGAACACTGAACTTGCTTGGTGTTCTTGAAGCCCCGAGGTTTCAAATATGGATGAGTACTAGGTTCACCAGAGATAAGAGGCCATTTGAGAAACCTCAGTGACAGCCTGCCAGCTGGCAGACATAATGAATCTATAGCTTATCCAGATCCAGATGAGCTGCCAGCCACCTTGAGTCCCATGAGTGAGAACAGGACAGGCTGATCCAGCCGGAATAGCTGATCTGGAGAAACTTAAGCTCATGCTGGCTGCTTTGTGTCGCTGCATTTTGACGTATTATGCCATACAAAGCAAATGCTAGCAGAAAATAAGAGACAGTGGCAGAAACCTGACGAGACATGCTCACCTGTGTTAGCTGGAGACTGAAACAGTTGCTGTTCAGGAATGGTGCAGGAAGCACAGAGCACCTACTCAGTGGACTTGCTGTTACATGTGGGTGGTTTTCATGGAGTGATTTGCAGGATGTATTGGTAGGTAAGAAACAATACAGAACAGTGCGTATAGTATGCTACCTTTTTAAAAACGAGAGAATGCTGCTGTGTATGCATTTTCTCTTTATTTGAAAAATAGAATTGGCTGAGTGCTTGCCTAGCATGACTAAAGCCCTGGGTTCAACCCCAGCACCACAAAACAAAACATGATGAATTAACAGGAAACTAGCAATGATTTCTTACAGGGAAAGGCAATGCTGGACTGCTCTGCGCAGCATGCTAGACTGTTCCCTACAAAGCTTTGGAGCTGGGACTATGTTAATTTGTCCCCACACATCCTAAATGAAGACACAAAATAGTTATAGAACCATAGCAAAGTTATATTAATGAAGCTAACAATATTAGCCTATTAAAATAGACATTATCTCAAGTATTATAAAAATAAACATTTGTCTATGCATTCTTAGTGGGAATGCCTCGAGGCAAAAATAAAGAAGCAACAGTCATATTGGTAATAATATTCAGAAACTATTATATATGTTTCTGGTAAGATAAAATACAGTTTTTGTTAATATCAGGAATCAAGGAAACATCCTATCAAAAAAGATGCTAAGTCTATAAGTTGTAATCAGGTATACAGTTTTCTTGACAAGTATCATGATGAAATCATGATACATTTTCTTTGAAAAAGCCCATTTTCTAGTCCTTGTGTGTAAAGAGTAGTAAGGAGCCCCAGAACTAAGACTATAGTTTCTAAATGCTGCTTCCTATTAAGGAATAAGGGCTCCTTGGAGACATGCAAGAAATGTAGAGACTAGCTGGAAACATATTGTTGGACCTGAAAGAAAGGAATTCTTTAAAGAATAGTGGGCCTGGGGTTAATTCAGAGAGCTGCTTTCTTGCCAAAGATGGAAAATGTACATTAAGATAACTTCAGTAAATTGAAACTCATGTTAAAAAATCTATGTATTTGAAAATAATACACAGGGGCTGGAGAGATGGCTCAGAGGTTAAGAGCACTGGCTGCTCTTCCAGAGGTCCTGAGTTCAATTCCCAGTAACCACATGGTGGCTCACAACCATCTGTGATTTGATCTGGTGCCCTCTTCTGGCATGTAGGCAGAACACTGTATACATAATAAATAATTCTTAAAATAAAACAAAACAAAACCCAGCAAGACTTGTCACACTTGATCAAAGAACACTGAAAATAATATACATATTATGCTGAAGTTTTCTCCAGTCCTGCCCAGGCCCATGGACCCCACAGCCATTTATAAAATAATCACTCAGAGGCTTATATTAATCAAAACTGCTTGGCCATTAGCTCAGGCCTACCACTGACTAACTCTTACACTTAAACTCAGCCCATTTCTGTTAATCTATATGTTGCCACGTGTTCCATGACTTTATCTTGTGTCATTACATGCTGCTCCCTAGACAGTGGGCTGGTGTCTCCTGACTCAGCCTTCCTCTTCCCAGAATTCTCCTTGTCTGCTTATCCTGCCTATACTTCCTGCCTGGCTACTGGCCAATCAGCATTTTATTAAACCAGTGTACAAAAGCATTATCCCACAGCATTATGTAGGGTGCTAAAGCTCATTGTTCTGAGAAGAGACAAAGGGTGTTTATACTGCCTCCTGTGAGCACAAAGCCTGAGAGAAACACAGCACTCCACACAGAAGGGCTCTTCTTTACCAGGAATTCCATTTAACAAGGACTGAGAATATCAAAACTTCACTAGTTTGTCATCTCTAATGAGCTTAACTAAGAGATGATTACCAATGTCTTCCAAAGCCACTTTAGAAAATTGATGAGGAACTTAAGGGGACCAAATTGGCAGTTCAGTACACAGTAGGGCTGGCTTTCCTGTCTATGGATTCTGTGAATCCAACCAACCATGGAGGAAAATTGTTTCTGAATTGTTCACATACCAATTTTTTTTAACCTGTTGAGATTTGCTTTGTAACCAAGCATGTGGTCAATTTTTGAGAAGGTTCCATGGGGTACTGAGAAGAAGGTATATTCTTTTGTGTTAGGATGGAATGTTCTGTAGATATCTATTAAGTCCATTTGAGTCATAACATCTGTTAGGTCCTTTATTTCTTTGATAAGTTTCAGTCTGGTAGATCTGTCTTTTGGTGAGAGTGGTGTGTTGAATCTCCCACTACTAATGTGTGGAGTTTGATGTGCAATTTAAGCTTTAGTAATGTTTCTTTTATAAATGTGGGTGCCTTTGTATTTGGGCATAAATGTTCAGAATCGAGACTTAATCTTGGTGGATTTTTCCTGTGATAAATATGTAATATCCATCCTGATCTCTTTTGATTGATTTTAGCTTGAAGTCTATTTTATTAGATATTAGGATAACTACACCAGCTTGCTTCTTAGGTCCATTTGATTGGAAAGCCTTTTCCCAGCCCTTTACTCTGAGGTAGTGTCTGTCTTTGAAGTTCAGATGTGTTTCTTATATGCAGCAGAAGGATGGATCCTGTTTTCTTATCCATTCTGTTAGTCTGTGTCTTTTTATAGGTGAGTTGAGACCGTTGATATTGATGGATATTAATGACCAGTGATTGTTAATTCATGTTATTTTTTTGTGGTAGTGTTGCATTTTCCTTCTTTGGTATTTGTTGGTGTGGGATTATCTATTGCCTGAGTTTTCATGGGTGTGTTTAGCTTCTTTAGGTTGGATTTTTTCCTTCTAGTGTTTTCTGTAGGGCTGGATTTGTGGATAGGTATTGTTTAAATCTGGTTTTATCATGGAATATTTTGTTTACTCCGTCTATGGTGATTGAGAGTTTTGCTGGGTATAATAGTCTGGGCTGGCATCTGTGGTCTCTTATTGTCTGCATAACATTTGTCCATGACCTTCTAGCTTTCATAGTCTCTATTGAGAAGTCTGGTGTTATTCTGATGGGTCTGCCTTTATATGTTACCTGGTCTTTTTCTTTTGCTGCTCTTATTATTTTTTCTTTGTTCTGTATGTTTAGTGTTTTGATTATTATGTGGCGAGGGGACTTTTTTTTTGGGGGGGGGGATCCAGCCTAAATGGTGTTCTGTAAGATTCTTGTATCTTCATAGGTATTTCTTTCTTTAGGTTAGGAAAGTTTTCTTTTGTGATTTTGTTGAATATATTTTCTGTGCTTTTGAGTTGGTATTCTTCTCCTTCTTCTATCCCTATTATTCTTAGGTTTTGTCTTTTCATGGTGTCCCAAATTTCCTGGACATTTTGTGTTACAACTTTTTTGTCTTTAGTGTTTTCTTTGACTGACAAATCTATTTTCTCTATTGTGTCTTCAATGTCAGAGATTCTCTTCCATCTCTTGCATTCAGTTGGTTATGCTTACTTCTGTAGTTCCTGTTCGTTTAGTCAGGATTTCTATTTCCAGCATTCCCTCAGTTTGTGTTTTCTTTATTGTCTCAATTTCAATTTTCAAATATTGAACTGTTTCCTTCATCTGTTTAATTACTTTTTCTTGGCTTTCTTTGATTTCTTCCAATTTTTTGTTTGTTTTTTTTTCTTCCATTTCTTTAAGGGAATTTGTTATTTCTTCTTTAAGGGCCTCTTTCATCTTCTTAAAGTCATTTTTAGGATTGATTTCTTCTGCTTCTTCTGCCTTGGTATGTTCAGGTCTTGCAGGTGTAGAATTGCTAGGTTCTGATGTCATATAGGTCTTTATGTTGTTGCCTGTATTTTTGCACTGGCATCTACTCATCTCTTCCTCTGCTTGGTGTAGGTGGTGTCTGTGTCGCAAGGTGCCTCTCTTGTTCTAATTGATAGTCTTGGTCCACTAGGGGTTCTAGGTCAAATTGGTGCTGTTGGGCTCTGTTTCTTTGGGAGCAGCTTAGTCCAATCAGTGTTAGTGGGTTCTGTCTCAGGGAGCAGTTGTTCCCAATTGGTGCAGGGTGTGCTTATGGTTCCAGTGGTTGTTAGGTTTGTAGGGGTTTTTTTTTTTTGTGGGGGAGCAGGGAAAGGTAGCTGTCTGGTCCCTGGGACTCCGATGGGTAGGGCCTAGCGGCTAGATAGAGACCTGATCTGCCGGTCCGGAGATGGGGGCTTACCTGTTCCCAGTTGGTGTAGGGTAGGCTTATGATTCTGGTGATCTGGTTCGGTGGCTGGGCGGTGCCTCCTTTTGTGTTCTCAGGTCACGTTTTGCTCATTCGTCAACTCCTCAGCTGATGTTGTTTCCTCAGACTGCAGATTGTAGGATTCTGAATCCTCTCCCGAATGGATCTCAGCTGAGCAGGTTGTTTAGTAGGGTAATCTCACCAACACCTCCAAGTTGTTGGGTTCCGCAGGAACACCTTATTACTATATTACTAGGAGATTACTCACAGCCATTCCTTTTATCCATGCATTGCGTCTTGCTATGAAAATATAAGGTGTGATAAAAGGTTAAACAGGTATGTCAACTTTATCAACCCATAATTTAACAAGCATGACAAACCAACTGAAGACTTTAGTGAATGAAGTGGGCACCATACAAGACTATGGACAATGTAAGAGAAGAAACAAATACGTTTTCAAAATCAGAAACAAAAAACATGAATGCTTTGAGTCAGCCTCCTTTATTAGCTCTATGAGAATTTCTTGCAATGTGTTTTGATCATGTCTACCCCCACCCCCTGATTAGGTAGACCAATAGTAGACTGGACGTTACTGAGGAGAGGGTCTGTGCATGAGGATATCTCAGTAGAAATAGTAGAAGTGAAAAGCACACGGGGAAAAGGCGGGGGGGGGGGGGGGGACAAAACTCCCAAACAGCAGACTCCTTTCAAGAAACGGAACTATGCATGGTGGGGACGTAAAAGGAAGAGGAGAGAGGGAGCAGAAGTGGGACCCCCAGATCCTCTGATGTGCTAGGGAAGATGAGAAGGTAGGAGATCCCTCGGGCCTCCTGTCTGTACTAGGGTGCTAGCCTGTCCAGATTGATACCATAGTGTTTTGAACATGGAAAGTTCAAAATCAAACCTTACTAATTGGCAGTAGGGCGGGCATTAATGAACAATGGGCAGGCAGGGAAGAGCAGAACAGGAGGTGCAAGGGCCAGCTTCCTCTAAGGTGGAAGAAGAACAGCCAAGGAAGGAACTAGTCCAGGGGAGCCCTCTCCCTCTTAAGGATCCCTCTCTCTGTTTGTACATTAGATTCTTAAAAAAATTTTATTCATGCATATGGGTATGTCTGTGTGTGAATATCGTGTGTCAGACCCATGAGCTGGAATCACAGTTGTGAGGGATCGACGTGGGTGCTGGGAACAGAGCTTGTGTCCTCCGGAAGAGCACCAAGTACCCCTAACCTCTGAGCCATCTCCCCAGCCCAGAGGAGCTCTTTCTTGGCCCTGGGGTTGAGTCTAGATCTCCTGGGGGAGTGTCTTGTGGTCTGCTGATTGGCAGAGAAGTTCATCGAGGTGCCACAGGCTGGGGGACTCAGCAGGTGGGTGCTGGCAGCCGGAAGACACCAGCTGGGTATGTGTAAGACACACCGGGACGCTGGCTGGGTTAGACTTGAGGCGACCACCCTCTGGAGTGCCGATGATGACATTCCCGGGGAGGTGAGCACTCCTGAGTGTCTCCAGAGCTGGAGCGTTTTCCACCCCAGGAACAAGCAGTACAGTACTAGTGTCCCGCCTGCCAACACAGTCTCTCTGCTGCCCTCTACTGGTGAAGCTTTGCATCTTGCCATCTGGAGAAAAAAAAGGCCCAAAAGAGTGATAAAATTTGTAACTAGCACCCATGCTGAAGTACTTATACATGAAATGAATAATAAGATGTTTGTTTCGAACCAATCATGAAGGTGGAGGTAGAGAAACAAACATATTCAACAATGATAGCTACTAAAGAGGGACTGTTGAAAAGGGCTCACGATGTTCTGTTCACTTCCTTTCACTGCCCTGGTAACATAGCTTAAAATGTGAATCGGCATGCTATCTGCCCGAAGACACTAAAGCTTTATACTATTATCTAACAATCTAGGACTGCTTAGAATGTCCGTGGAGCCAGGGATCAACCTCAACTGGCTCATGGACGCCCTGCTGGGAAGGTGGGGTTAGCATTCCGGCTAATTGTGGGACAGAAAGAGATACCTTTCTTGGAAAGTCTCTGGCTGGCATCAGGAGGCCACGCAAGCGTGATTCTTACATCGAAAGGAACTGACCACATAGTTGCCTTAGGAAAGTTTAGGTATACCTAGAATGTTCTAAGTAAATGTTCTCAGTTACCATCTCATGGTAATGAATTCTTTGTCAATGAGCCTATGCTCTGTTGACGTAGGAGTCATGGTTCCCAGGCAGAGAGGTCAGGCACCAGGAGGCATGCTAACCATCCCATTAAACTGGTCGGTAAGACTCCTCCCTGGCCACTCTGTGCTCCGGATGCCCTTGAGTTATTGAGCTTAGAAAGGGGTGACCAATGCAGTGTCTACCACAGCCACCACCCTGGCACCGCTGCTGTTGCCCCTCACTGACATCGGACTGCAGCTTCTTCAGGTTCCAGGGGGTGTCCAGGAATCTTCTGCAGCACCAGATTGTGATTGCTAAGGAATCCAGATTCATGGACTGAAGAGCTCCCTGCTTCTCAGCCTCTCCAGTCTGAAGGTGGCCATTTTTGAGCTACCCAGTATGTATCCTTTGAGCCAATGTAGTCAATACTGTTTCATAGTGTGTGTGTGTGTGTGTGTGTGTGTGTGTGTTTCTATTGGTTCTTTTCATTTAGAGAATGCTGCCCAACACATATATTGAATCAAAGAAAGTAATAGCTCACTGAAATATAGCAAACTCATATTGCACTGCAAACCTAAAGTAATTCCTTAAGATCAGCTGAGGAGAGCCCTGAGAAAGGACAGTGATGCTAACCGTAGCAGCTGGGAAAGCAGGGGTCAAAGGATGCAGGAGGGAGAACACTGTCCAGTGTCTCCAAAGGCCTAAAAGGTAGGGATGGACACGTGATGGGGCTTCCACAGGACATGGGTCCAACAGTGTAAATTGTGAAGTGTGAGTGTTGCCGTGATAAGATCCCATGACCAAGCACAGCTTCTGGGAGAAAGTTTATTTACCTTGTGATTCTAAAGGGAGAGTCCATAATGGTGGTGGGGTGCACAGCAGCAGGCAGACGTGAGGGCGGGAAATTACGGGATGACATTTCTCTTCACCTACAGGAGGGCAAACTGGAAGTGGCATGAAGTAATAATAAACTCCCAAAGCCCAGAATTTCTCTGCGCATTGCAGGTTGTTTGAGCCCTGAGGAAGGGGCCAGCTGCAGAACTGAACTGAGTGCCAGTTGCTCTGATGCATCTGCCAAGGAGTCGGGCACTGCTGGGCCAAAGCAGAGGGAGGTGGCTCTACTCCACCCGTATTCCTCAACGAGCCTGGCACCATGGGCATTGCCACTGGATGTTCACTGCTGGTCTTTTGGTAGCAGCAGGACCGTTGCTGAGCTGGAGGTGGGGACAGCTAGTGAGGAGTGGGGCCACACATGAAGAGGTGAATCTGGGACCCCTGAATTAGAGGGTGCTTCCAGAACTTGGGTTGGAAAAAATGCTTTGCAAAGATCCGGCATGCCCACATCAGCCCTCCAGTCTGGGATAAACCTTATATTACCTTTTGAGGTTCTCCCACCCCTAGAGCTCCAAATGGTTGCCTTCCATACAACATGTGATTACACAACTTTATTTTTTAAAAAAGTAATTTCAATGTATGAATGTAAAATGAATGCACTGTTCCCCAAAACTCAAATGTGGTTTGTCTGTCGGTGACGAACCTGGTGCTGCTTACCTTGCCTTTTGTGTTTTCTTCAGGCTGCAGAATGTTATGAATGCAAGTGATATTTTTAAATAAGAAAATACATTGGAAGAGTCCCCAACACGTTTCAAGAGCACTTTGGGAAGAAAATTAGTTTTCTGTTTGTTTTATGTGATTTCCACACGAACCTCCTAAAGCAAAATCAATATGCAATAAAACCCCAGTGCTGGAGTGAGGGCTCTCAGTTCCCCATCGCGAGTGAATTGTGCCCAGCCTACCTTCCCAGTATGCTTTGCTTATTTCCTGTCCAGGTTCGCTCTGTCCTGCTGCCTCGATTCCAGTCTAGATCCACTTTGCTTCCAATACTTCTCTCTTTCTCCTCCCTCTCTCCCCCTCTCCTCTCTCTCTCTCTCTCTCTCTCTTTCTCCAGAAAGGAAGGACAGAGTCAATTCACAGGAAGAATTGTCTGTTTTTCCTGATCATAGATGAGGATAAAAGCAGAGAGGGCTCTATTCTTCATTGCTGGCTTCTAAGCTGCAGCCCCTGTCTTTGAGGCTGGGGCCAAGATGAACTAATCTCAGTCTCACTTCAGACAAGACCAACCTGACTCCCGGGGTTGCTTAGAGAGCTGGTCCCTCCTCAGCCCCAGGGACTTGGGCTCATTTCTAAAGCCCACTGAGCAAATGTTGCTGGTTGTTGACTGACAGCTTGTGTCTGCTGACTTCTTTTTTTCTTTCTTCCACAGTCATACCCACAGTCTTGCTTCATGCTTCCAGGAATTAATAAAGGAAAAGACAAACAGACCACCAAAATTCTAATTAACTTTGATATGGATTTGTGTGTAAAGTTGGATGAGTCACTGATTTTTAATAAATGGGAGAGAAAATCTTAAAGATTAATGTAATAGCTGAGAACACAGGAGCCAGAACTTTGATGCTTGCTTAATTCTTTTTCCCAACCCATGCCATTTGGAGAGAAAAAAAAATATCAAAGACTGTTATGAAGCAGGGAAGGAAACGGGATTATGCAAATTAAAGTGCAGGCCTAATCATTACTCCTGTGCAAATGGGCTGCTCCCCCACCCCAGCTCTCGGTGTTTTAGGGCTGTATTTGCTGAGGACACATTCCTGAAGATAATGAGGAGTGGGGCGTGAGAGAAAAGGGCATGCTTGCGAACTGATTTAGCTCTCCAGGTACAAGAGGTTAGAGAAAGGCAAAGGGAGAGGAGCCTAGGGGGATCTGAGGTTCAGGAGGGCGTGGCCTTGTTTACAGTTACCCCCTTCATGCAAACACAGGTAGAGTGGGTTGGCATTCACATTTGGAGTCCCCTCTTCCTCCACGCACTTCTGCCGAGGTGTCAGGAGGTCTAGTCCATGGTGGCAGCTTCCCCAACTCCAACTCTCTGTTCTCCCTCCACTTTTGCCCTGAGCCAGGGACTCTGACTCCCCTGAGAAGCTGCCCAGGGGCAAGGGCATTGATTGAAATGCTCCAGCTCTCTTGGCCCAGGTTAGCAACGCTCCCTTTTAATGGAGTGGTCCAGTGCTGAGCATCACTAAGGTTAAATAGTTTAGCCTAAAACTCCCTTCAGCCTGACAGTAGACAGTCAACACACATAAGTTTATTTTGAGTGGCTGTAAAGATTAAATATTCACTTGTTCCTGAATGATAGACTGACATCCTGTAGATTCGAAGCCGTGCACGCAGCCTTCCTGTGTTTGATTAACCTTGACTGTGCATGCTTTTGTAGCACAGGCTTTGCACAAACTTACAACTTTCACAGCTTTTCAAAAGAGTCATTAATCTTTTACCATTTTCCAGACTAGGAACTTAGAATGTGTGTATTGACCGCTGATGAAGAGACATGTAGGTTGACATAATTTACTGATATTTCATTTCGTACTGGAGTTCAGTGGACAAATGCTCATAAGTAGCCTCCTGGACTGTCCGTCTTGTCTCACCTGTAGTAGTTTCTCGTAGATAGAATCCACGAGAATATTGTACCATGGAGGCATCAGGGAGAAGCAAGAGATGCCACTTACAGTCACTCTGGAAGCTGGGCTCTGTTTTTATTAGCTGTGCAACCTTACATATTATATACCAGTCTAAGCACGCTGTCTTTTGCGTCCCCCATACACCCCCTTTTTTAAGAGATAGGATCTCACCGTGTAGCCCAAGCTACTGTCACACTTGCAGTCTCCTTCAGTCTCAGAGAACTGTAGTAATAAGCTTGAACCATCACCCCTGGTTTCCCAAACTCATTTCCTTGATCTCAGAAATGACTACTGTACTGATTGCATCCAAGGTTTATTCTGTACTAAATAACATAGGCAAATTGCTTAGGCCAGAAAATAAACATTTAATAATAGAACTTACTATTAGTCATAGAAAGGGAATTTCTGGGTTAAGTGTATGTGTACTAAAATATTGATACATATTGCACCTGAAAGTATGGATAGAAAGTTGAGGGACTAGTTAATCTGCACATTACAGTAAGGATTACTAGGCATGCCCAGTGACTCTGTTCCTGTGCCTGTGGCTGTGATAAAGCACCTGAGCAAAGTGATTTAAGGGAGGAGGGTTTGTTTCAGCTCGGGGTTCAGGGTACAGTCTGTCATGGTGGGAAAGTCAAGTAGGAGGAGCTAGAAGCAGCTACTCAGATTGAATCCACAATTTAGAAACAGGACAATGGATGTTTGCATGCTGCTTAACTTCCCTTCTCCATCTAAACAGCTCAAGATCCTGGCCAAGGAACCATTCATAGTGGACAGGTCTTACCACCTTAATGTAATACGATAATCTCCCATAGGCATGCCCAGAGGCCCGTCTCTAATAATTCTAGATTCTGTCTAGTTGGCAATTAACACTGACCATTTGTGATGGCTATTCTTGGTTGTCAACTTGACTACATCTGTAATTAACTAAAATTCAAAAATGGAGGGGCACACCCATGAGAGATTTTTGCTTAATTTGCAGTGGGAAGATCCACTTTTAATATGGATCTTTGAGGTGGGAAGTCATACTTTTAATTTGAACCCCTGAGACAGAAAACACATCTTTAATCCAGATCTTTGGAGATAGGAAGATCCACCTCTAATCTGGGCCACAACTTCTGCTGGAAGCCTACTAAGGACATGGGAGAGGGAAGCTTTTGCTCTTTTCCTGCTTGCTCTCTCTTTGCTAACAATTTCTTCACTGGCAGTAGAGCCTACTTCTTCCAGATTCTGGCATATATTGAAGACCAGGTGAGATATCCAGCATTATGGACTGAGCAAGTACTGCATTCTTGGACCTTCCATTCATAGGCAGCCATTGTTGGATTAGCTGGACCACAGCCTGTAAGTCATTCTAATAAATACCCTGTTATTAACTGCTTTTTATTATTTACAGTGGCTGTCACTTAAGCAATGGCTGTCCTAATTAGAGATTGCAACTCCACTGCTACCAGCAGTGGTTTGGGCCACAAGGGCCACAGCCTGAGGGGATTCTGTTCCCTCAGGTACTAACTCTTTCAAAACTACTAAGGGAAACTTCCCTCTAAAGAACCATGATTCAAAGATTGAGGTGGAATTTTGCTTGCTCAGAGAGGCTGAATAGCAAGTAGCTAACCTTCTACCTTTGCTGATGTCTTCCAAAAAACCCAGTGTCCTCTCGGGCCCCACTTAAAAAAATCCTTGCTACATGTGGTTCCTCCCTTCCACTTTCTGTTACCCACTTGCTGACTCAGCCACCTGCTCTCAGGTTAATTTTATTTAATCAAACATATTTTTGAATTGTTAAGAAAAACAGTAGGAAAAAATGCAACACACTTAAAATAATATTCCACAACAATCTCCTATTTATATATATGGAGAGATTCATTCTATAGGTTCTGTTGCTCTAGAGAACCCTGACTGATACACTATCAAACTCCAGAATCCAAGAAGCTGCTCCTAAGTATTCATTTCTCTTATGATGACACATCTTGAGTTTTTTTTTTTTTTTGGCTAGCCACCTTTTCCTCATGAGTGTGCTTCAAAAGGGAGAAGGAATGTATGAGACAGGGCTATATCATACTCATACTTCATATATAGTGATTTGCTCTGAAACTCAAACTGGATCAATAAGAATCCACCCTTGGTTCATAAACTGGTCCTTTTTCTGGGTTTGCTAAATCTGAGGCTGCTGGTGATCATGTTTATTAATGTATAGAAAGGATCTGCTGGGAATCAAGTATGTACAAATGTAGAACTGAACTATGAAGGCTCATCTGCTGACCATGTTTGATCACTAGGAGCCAGCTAGGTTTTGAGTCAGTGTATTCCCTTTATTGACCAAATCATCTCATGATGAGTCCTTAATGAAATGTGGTCAAATCTGACTAAACACAGTAGGAGCCTCAGAGTCAGTCCTGCATGGAGAACAAGCAGAATTTCTATCAAGAAAAACAACTGGAAACACTTATTTCCCAATATGATTCTTTATAAATATTAACTATATGATATCTGTCTGATGTTGTCATTGGATTAGGACCTATACTAGGCAGATTTTCAATTTCTTTCAAAACCGTATCTGAAGCTGTAGTCATCTGTAAGCAACCACTGTTCTGTGAATACAACACCAGTGAAAATGTATTCAAGACCAAACGCCAGTGAAGACGTATGCAGGGCTAAAAAAGCAGAAATGCTGTTAACATTTGTACCTATGGCTATCAGTTTCTAAGAGTTTTTCCCTTGGGCATACATAATAAAACATAAACGATGTTTTATTTAACTTAAAAATTAGTCTTTAGTTACATATGAAGACTAAGGTAGGATGCGTGTTGAAATGTCATAAAAGGTAAAGACAAAATTTAGCATAAGTATCAAAGTTGGGAAAGCTTTGAGTTCTGTTCCAAAGGTCCTTGCACTTAAGTATGAGTGTAATGAAAGGAGCCCTTGAATGTTTCAGATGAAAACATGTCTAGACAATTACGAGGGCAGCAGTACTCAGAAGAAAGGAGAGACAGAAGCCAAGGGAATCAGTAATTGGATGTCAGAACACACTCCAGAATCGGAATCATGTGGGAATGCTGAGTGCTTGTGAGAAAACTCCAAGAAAACAAGACAATAATCTGTGGCCTCAGTTTCTTCAAAACACAGAACTGACTTTGGAGTGTGTTTTCATGCTCCTCCCAGGGGTAGCAGGCAGGAGTGAGTTGACTTCAGCTGTTGTTATTCATATGCCTCTCTGGAAAAACATGGTTTTGCCATGTGTAGCTCGTCCTTGTGCCTGAACACCTTATTCATGTGATTCTTCTTAACCGTCAGAGTGTAAATTGTCTGATGCTCTGAATAAAGTTGGCTATTGCACGAGACTTTGAGGCCCTGTCCTCCCACATGCATGCGGCCAGCTACAGCTGTAAACAAATTGACAACGGCAAGATTTAAGTTTGAGATAAGAAGGTGAGAGCAGTAGAGATGGAAAGAAGATGGATGGAGAGAGAATCTAAGAAAGAGGAGAGGAGAGTGGGTCTGTCCCCAAAACACAGTTGAAAGAGAGAAGTATCAACGTTAACTGTTAACTAACAACCGTAACAACAAAAGACAAAGTGGCTTAGGGAACTGCTCTGTTGGGTTGAGAAGTTGTAGGAAAGAGAGCGAGTTTAGTTGTGCTGTTTAACCTTTTGGAGCTTGAGTTGTTTATGTAAAATGGAAAATATGAATTGACCCCGATCTTGAAAACTGCCTTCCCCCATGCTCTACTTACAAAGATGACTGTGAAAAAATTTTCAGGAACAATGATGTTTGTGCGTACACACACGTAATAACAATAATAAAGAAAAGAAGCCCTCAACTTGAGAGTGGGGGGGGGGCATGGGAAGAATGGGAGGGAGCATAAAAGTGATGTAATTCTATTTCAAATAAAAACATATTTAAAAAAAACCAGTAATGTCATCCACATCCAAAGAAATAATGGGTCATTAAAATTGGGATATTTTGGGAAAGAAAATGACCACTCATTGAGACAACATTTGACAGGTGATCAAATGCATTGTTTTAGTAGCAAGAGACCTTAGCAGATACAGGTGAGTATATTGAAGAACATATGCCCTGAGCTATTTGAATCTGATAAACTTTATAGTTCATTTTAACTTTATGCTCATCAAATCAACCTTTTCAGTGTAATTTTGATCTCCCTATAGTTTCTATGCCAGAAGGAAATGCCTTGTTATTAGGTCCGCTTATATTATCTGTCACTGGCTTGTGGCTCCTGAGAGTTCATGGTGTTAGGAAATCATCTTCTCATTCTTGGGACAAAGACCAGATGGGTTTTTCCTGTCTGTGAGGAAGAAGGACAGTCATTGCATGGTGGTTATATGCCAAGGTATGGATTCCTGGAAAGACCTACTGGTGAATAGATGGCCGACTTTCCTCTTGTATGTCCTCACTTTTCTACGAACTCTTCTCGAGTACACTGTGCAAGTTAGACCATAAGAGGCAACCAAGAATCCAGTGCTAAGTCAGCTGTACTGCGGGACTCACAGCTGGAACTCCCTTCTACTTAAGGAACCCGGGGCATCACTCAAATTCTATATACTTCATTTGACTTGAAGGTTTGTGTGTGTGATCATAAAATTTGTCTTATAAAAGAAAACAAAACAGAGGACAAGAGAGTGAATGTCCCGCCCAGAAGCTTGCTTGCATTTGGACATACTTTTTCCCAGGCAATTTCATTTTTACTTTTTAATTGTATGCACTTAAAACATTCCCTTATCTGCCTTCCACTTCCATTATTGATTAGAAGTAGCAATTTATGATAGAGAGAGAAGAGAAAGAAGTCATAAAAGTAGGTACAGTTTGTTAAAGTGTACCCAACTCTGGAGTTGGGATCAGTCACTCTATCACTTGACCTTAATCACCATTAAATTTAGTGTGCTATACTTTTGCACATAAATACATTTTAGATCTGCATGACTTAAACCAGTAACATACAGTAGGAAGAAACTCTCAGCTGCCTGGAAAACTGAGCTGTATGACCTAAGCAGATAGTGTCTAGTTAAAAATGGTGGCCTCCCCTCGGTCCACACTGCCTTCTCCCACTGTGTAGCCAACACACTCTTGTGTGATTGACCACAACTCTTGCTCTAGAGAAGGGCTCTCTTTGCTTAGCCTAAGGTAATTGTGGTAGTCACATCAATTCTTTGTGTGAATTGCCATAGTAACCAATTCAGTAATGAGCCTATGGTGACTCTAAACCAGCAGGTCCTCACACTGCCTTGCTTAGGCTGCCTGTAGAGAGTTATGTTGCCTGTGTTGCCTCTAGAGAGTCTGTGGCAATCAGCAAGTCACCCATGTACTGTAACAGACTGACATTTGGGTGGACACTTCCCCAAATCCTCACGGAGGGCTTCATTGAAGATAGAGGGGGAGTTCTTGAATCCTTGGGGAAGCCTTGACCAATGTCCAATGAACCTGTCGTCCGATTTGAGCATTCCAAGGCAAATGGTGGTGACTGGCTGGTGCCAAGGGCAAGCTGAAGAAGGCATCCTTGAGGTCTAGCACTGTAGAGATGGCCTGTTTGGGTGACAGGGTGCTAAGAAGGGTGTATGGGTTGGGGACAGTGGGATAAATGTCCTCTATTGGCTTGTTTACTTCTCTGAGCTCCTGTACAGAACTATAGTCAGTGGAGTTGAGTTTTTTGACCGGCAGCAGTGTATTCCAGGTGGACTGTCAGGGGACAAGGATGCCTAGGTCCCTCAGGTGTCTGATGTGGGGGACAATCCCTCGCTTAGTGCCTCTGGGCATTGGGTATTGTCTGATGTGGGCTGGTGTAGCCTTGGCCTTCAGTTGTACCACCCCAGGAGGCTGGTGTTTGGACAGTCCTGACCCTCCAATCTCTGCCCAGGCTTGATTTCCTGGAGCCATTGTTGTGGCAAGCTTCTTGTCTCCCCATCAATAGGCTGTTAGCACATCAATGTCCAGGAGTTTCATGTGTGATCTGAAGCCCGGGACACCAGCCGGGCCTTCACTGGAGTCACAGGCAGAGGGCATAGAGTGCCAAGCAGAGGCTGTGCAGTAAGGTTGAGCGTCTGCAGCAGTCAACATGAGCCCGAGAGACTGACAGAACAGAGTCCTGGAGAATGAAACTCCAGTGAGCATTAAGAGGAAGTACTGGAATTAGTGAAGGAACCACTAGGGGGTCAGGGAGAGAGGCAGGATATTGCTGTGTCACTGTGCCTAGTGACAAAGTATGCCTGTGAAGAGCTGGCAATCTATGCTGTCACATGATCCAGAGACAAGATGAGGTTGGGAATTTGGTGGCAATTGGTGACTTGTGAAAAAGAACAGAAACACAGTAAGGGGCCCGGATATTAAAAGATTTGTGACAAACATCGGACAAAAACAGTTTTCCTGAGACAGTGGCTCAGCAAAATAGGGAACCACAGTGATAGATACAAAGTGTTTACAATACAAAATTTATTTGTTCTGTTTTTTTTTCTGCTTCTGCTTCTATTTGCTCTGTAGAAAAAACCATAATAATAATAATAATAAAATCCTGGACTAGGATATGGCATATTGGAGAGAACTTGTATAGCATATGTGAGATCCTGGGGTCAGTCCCCTGTGAGACACACACACACACACACACACACACACACACACACACGCACGCGCGCGCGCGCGCACATGCACGTGCACACTCCACATCTCTGGGGATTCCAAGTGTTTTCTGTGTTCATTACAAATGGTTGGTTGTCAAGCAATGACTACTCCTTTCCTCTTCTGAAAGACAGGGGGGTTGAGGAAAGCACAGGTTGAGGCAGAGAAGTCATGTGTGGGAGAGCTGACTAGAAACTGAGTACTTTCCACAGCTTGTGAAGGCTACCTCCATCATGGCAGAGCTAGTCTGTGGTGGTATTGTGTTCCCCAAAATATTGTGTGACCCTAATAAACTCTGGGGTCAGAGAACAGAACAGCCACTAGCTATAGAGGCCAGAAAATGGTGGCGCACATGTCTTTAATCCTAGCATTCTGAAGGCAAAGATCCATCTGGATCTCTGTGAGTTCAAAGCCACACTGGAAAGAGCCAGGCATGGTGACTCACGCCTTTAATCCCAGGAAGTGATGGCAGGAAGCAGAAAGGTATATAAGGCGTGAAAACCAGGAACTAGAGCTGGTTAAGCTTTTAGGCTTTTGAGCAACAGTTCAGCTGAGATTCATTCTGGATGAAGACTGAGAGGTTTCCAGTCTGAGGAAACAAAATCAGCTAAGGAATTGGCAAGGTGAGGTAGCCGTGGCTTGCTCTGCTTCTCTGATCTTCCAGCTTCACCCCAATACCTGGCTTCAGGTTTGTTTTTATTAATAAGACTCTTTAAGATTCATGCTACACTAGTCCTTGGCCTAGGAGGTTGGGAATCCCATCTGTCCTGGTTTGCTCCCTGTTCTGTGATAGAACACTGGCCCATGCCAATGTCGGGGAGGAAGGAGTTTGTTTGTACATCGTACAGTCGTTGAAGGAAGTCAAGGCAGGAACCTGAGGGCAGGAACTGAATCAGAGGCCATGCAAGAGTGCATCTTATTGCCTTGCTTCATCTGGCTGGCTCAGTCAGCTGTCTTACATAGCCCAGGCCCATCCGCCCACGGACCGTATGGTGCTCATAAATCAGTTAGCAACCAAGAAAATGCCCTATAAACACAGACACGTCAATCTGATGGAGGCAATTCCTCGATTGGGATTCCCTCTTCCCAGAAATATTTAGTCTTGTGTCAAGTTGACAAAAACTACGACGCCGTTTTCCTAGCACACCGAGGAAAGGCAGTCCTTTTAGGACCTGGTGTCACTCACTATGTTCTCATAAAGCTTGTTCTACAGGTGCATCTTCAGACTTCAGGGAGCAACATAGTCACGGAACTAAAAATGCCCAGCTTGGCAGAACTTTGATGAACTTTAAAAACACCAGGAGTAGTTGGATTCAAGATGAGCCTCCCAACAAGAACAAAGCAAAGTGCCATCGAGAAATTCTCACTGTGAGTGTTTAGTCTGAATTTTTTTCCCGTTGGGCACTACTTGCATACTTACTCACACTCCCCTCCACTAGGATCTGGTTTTCTTCTTGCTTTTGCGGCTAATTATATATCCATGGGTTTTTTTCTTTCAAACATAGGTCTGCTACACTTGCTTGGGATTCTACATATCACCAAATGTCAATTCTGCCTCCTTGAGACTGCTGTCAGTCACCTTTATCAGTTTCAAGTGTTCACAAACATTGCCTTGAGACATTCTCAGAGCCAAACTTTGGAGTTTATTCTCATCATTGAAAAAGTTGCTATAGTTATTTTGTAGTTCATTCATTCCATGAACATTTATTATGTACCTACTGTGTGCCAGAACTGTGCTAAGTTCTGGGATGTCGATTAACAAGAAGGCACATTAGTTATTTTTACTGTCATGTGTCCAGATACTTGACAGAAGCAGAGAGGATTGATCTTGGCTCCTTGTTTCAGAGGTATCAAACCACAGTGTGGGAGGGTGTGGCAGGGAAGAGCATAACATAGAAGCTCAAGTCACGGTGATGAAGGAGAGAACGGGGACATGTGGGTGCTGCTCTGGTCTCCTCTTTCGTTTGGTTCAGGCCTCCAGACTATGGATGGTACCATCCATGTTCATAGTGGGTTTTCCCCTCAATTAATCTCTGGAAGTCACAGACACACCCATCTCCCAGGCAATTCAAAATCCAGCCACGTTGCCAATGAAGACAAACCATTACAGATGTGCACCGTCTGGTCCTTTGGTATTGGTTCCATTTCTTCCAGAGCCAAATGGGTCTTTGGCTCCTTCCCTTATCTCTTTTTGTGTCCTGCCCGTGAGGCGAGTGTCATTGGTCTGTCACACTCTCCCAGGATGATGTCTTGCCCTGCCAAAGCATTGGGGCCAATTCGCCAAGGAATGGACCTTCTGATAGTATAAGCCAAAATAAAATGTATCTCTTTACAAGTTTATTATCTCGGGTGTGTTGTTAGAGAGATGGAAATCTGACAAACACATCCCTGTTCAAGGCTCCATGGACTTCTATACTTTCTTGCCAGAGGGTGCAGATAAGGCACTAAAGCCAGGCTGAGGATGCACAGGGTAATGAGGTCTGAGGGCAGCACCTTTTGGTCCCTTTGAGCTGATTGATGTCTTTGGTGCTGTCCCCATGAGCTTCCGGCTGTTTGTAGCACTTCCTCTTAGCCTGTTAGGACTCCGTTCTCCAAACCCTATCACTAAATGTACATTCCCATAGAATGAGTTATTTCTCTGAAAATCCTTTTATGTTCCCGGCTGCATATGGTTTCTTTGCTTTCCTGCTCCATCTTCCCTCCGGATACCCGAAGACATTCCAAGCTCCTCCTAAATATCTCCAGGGTCAAGTCAGAGTACATGCAACAGATCATTTTGATGTTATTGATGAAGTACATATACTCATAAGAGAGAGAATTAATGTAGGCCCTCACAAAGGACCTCACACAGTAAGAAGGAAGAAAAAGAATGAGGGGAGGGAAAGAGAAGGAAATGAAAGATGAGGACTTGAATACATTCTGTACAGAGAGCTCTAGGAGTACATAAAAAGCATTAATAATTGAAAATAGAGGAATGTATGGAAATAATGGTTTGTAGTTATTACGTGATTTGAATACGTTTTTACAAGAGTATATGTTACCCAGGTAGCATAACCTCTATTTTAGAAGTGATGAAGAGAAGCACGGCCATTAATTTTCAGAAGGCACGATATAGCTGGAATACATAACATGATCTTAAAAGCAGCGTTCCAAGGTCAGTATTAAAGCCCAATATTTAAACATACTCACTTTGTGATTCCAGGGGTAGAGATGGCATTTCTTCAGTTATTTCAGATAGCTAGGTTGAGCCAAACTCCCATCAACCATTTCTTACAATCCGTGTGAGAAAATAACAATACAGGATGTGTAAGAAGCCGCAGTATCAGCAGCAAAGTCAGACTGCGGCAGGCTTTTCACACCCCTGAGAGGCAGAGCCTCATGCTGCGAGCCGCGGAGGCCCTGCTGGGAAAGGGCGAGCCGCGCCTTGGCTGGGTTGCTCCTGTAGCTGGGCTCTCTGCATTTTATGGCTCAGCAATAAGCGGGAGAATCAGTGAAATGAGGACAGGTATATTAAAGGTATCGTGTAGCTTTTGGTTGCACATATTTAAACTGCTTATAAACAGGTCAGACCTTCTGTCTTTCACACGTGTTTAATCAGTTACAAAGGTGTCCTTTCGCTTTGTAAAGCAATAACTCGGAGGCTGATCTTGGTGTTCCAACCCAAAAGGGGGCGGGGTATGTCAGATCCACCGTTATAAGGAGTCTCATGCATATGGAACGATGTCTTGTGGGTGGGAAGAAACAGATCTGGAAAGGCTATTTCTTCCCAGCTGAAATCTTACAGTAAATTTAATTGCATGCCCTTAAGCAAAGGCCTCCGGTCCAGCTCGACAGGCAAAAGTTTCCTCAGAGAGAGACGCTTATGGACTGCTCGGCTACGTTCTCTCCAGGGAGACCTGCTTGAATGGTTCCCGTTAGGTGCTTCCCCTTTGAGGAGACTTTGATCCGGACAAAGTGAGCGGAGGAGGAGAGTGAACAGGGGACAGACAGGGTTCTCTGACAATGGAGTTGTGCTCAACCTAGAGTGCACAACTAGTATTAGCCACGCCGCCTCTCTCAGTTGTGATAACACAACTTCTAGAGCAGAGAGACAAGAAGCGTCCTGACTCTAAGAGATAGGATCAGGCAAAGTGGGTGCACTATGTAAGATCTGGACAGGAGTTTGACTCCCTCCTTCATTTGACTTACTTTAGGAAAAAGCAAGCACTGTTTTTGTGTTCAGACACCTCCGTAAGCACCTGCAGGCTTGTGTTCGCCACCGTCACCACCCTGGCGAGTGTTTCTTTCCTCCTGGATCCAAACACCACTCATGTTGATGTTTGATTGATCCAGATAGACAAACGCTCTGATTGGCAGAGCATAGGCTCTGACTCTTTCTGTCAATCATAGTAGCCAAGCCCACTCTCACCCTAGGTCTGACAATGAGTGGGGGTTCTATGAACTCCAAGATTAAAAACAAGACCAGAACACCAAAGTGAGTTGGAAGATGATCTTTGTTTTTGGGTAGAATGACTCAATCTCACAGGAAAATAGTATATATTTTAAGAGTAGCCCAATTAAAATGCCAATGAATTTCCTCCTAGAGTATGACAAATTTAGCTTGAAGATAATTTGAAAAAAAAAAAGAAACAAACCCCCCACCACCAACAAAGAAAGGATGGTGTGGTTCTCAACCTTCCTAATGCTGTCACCCTTTAAACAGTTCCTTGTGTTGTGGTGGCCCCAACCCTAAAATTATTTCATTGCTATTTCATAACTGTAATTTTGTTACTGGAAGTGGAATGGAATTTCATAATGAGAATATCTGGTATGTGACCCCAAGGGGCTTGCGACCTACAGGTTGATAACCACTGTGCTAAATGAAGAGCTAAGGAAGAAACTGTGCTTTATTCTGCTAATGTTTTTAATATCCCATGCATGATTTATTATAATATACATGTCTTATTTACATGTATTACTATTGATTTTTCTCTAGGATATTTCTTTTTTGTTTGTTTGTTTTTTTTCGAGGCTGGGATTAAAGGTGTGCGCCACCACTGCCCGGCGAGGATATTTCTTTAGACAGGTATGCAGATATTGGATATGTGCATCTTCACATAAGACAGTTCCCTAGCTTATATGCTCACATGTGTGTGTTTGGAGTTTCGTCCTCATCCAGTAACCCCACTTCCATTTCACCTGTGGCAATCCTAATGCCTCGGCTTCCTCTATGCTAAGATGATCTGTCTGAGCCACCATGCCTGGCTTTCTGTTTTTTTAAATATTAGAAGTTTAAAATTTCAGTTACAATGTGATTTATTACACATTTTTTTCTGTATCAGTTTTTCCAAGTGCAGATTATACAATCGTCAGAAGTACCAGACGTGATTGAACCCACTCGACAGAATAAGAGTTGCGTTTACTCAACACTTCACGTAAGGCAAGTCTAAGGCAAGCTTTGTGATGTTGTTAATTGGCTGGGGACGGCTGATGTCCTGTCCAGCTTCTTCTGCCCTCTCAGGCCATGTGTTCTTTGCCCATGCTTTTCATCTTGCTCTTATAACATCTTTTTGGAATTGATAAGTCCCTGTATCTATCCTTTAATACTTCAAAAAAGTTCTCAGACTCTGAGTTCTCTGAAAATGCACATTTGATTGAGTTTTCTGTTTTAAGCATTTAGCACAGTGCTTGGCAAATAGAAGCCCTTCTGTTCCTCTGGAGCCTTCATCAATTATAGTTTATAGCTTTAACTATCCCTGACCTTATTTGCATAGCTCCGCTCAAAGTTCCGTACTGCAGCTTCTAATGTATGTTTGGAAATCGTATTGCCAGATGGTCCCAACAGAAATACCAGGATCATTTGAGAAAAAGATGACCATAAGCCAAAAATACACTTGCCAGGAACAGTTGTTTTTGATGACAATCCACATTATATCTTACAATTGACATTATATAGTTTTAAGTAAAAATTTATTGTTTCAAGAGCACTCTTTTTTCCTTACTGAATACTATATTCAAAAGAGCATGACTTGGGAGCTAACATCTACTGAGCTGTGTTAATTGGTTTGTGTATTAACTATGACCACCACTGACGTAGTGGAGCTACTTTGAAGTTCATTTTAGGATACTTTTCTGAGACTTACGTAAGTCAGGACAGGGTTTTACCATTGAATTCATATTTTCCAGTGAATTTTAATGCTTACATATCTTTATGTATGTTATCTAATAATAAATGCATTGCTCCCGACTCCTGTGGCTTTAAGGCACAGCTAGCGTGCATTACCTCTTTTCGGTGCTGGCTGTTCTTTTTGTGAATAAGGAGAGAGGCTTGGCAGAGGCTCTGCACCAGGCTTCTCATGCCATGGAGTCACTTGTCCACTGGACCAGCAGCCATCAGCCATGTGAAGATTTACCACGCTGGGCCAGCCACCTGCAAGGTGACCCACTCATCGTGTTCTTGACAATCCAATTAGGCAATCATTATTATTTAATTTGCAGATCAGAAACTGAAAAGGAGTTTGCTCAGGTCATTACTCCAAGGAAGCTTAAGCCTGAATTGAAGCAATTAACTCTGAAGTGTGTATTTCCTGTTCTTTGTGTATGAGACAGGGGCTTGCTATGTAATCTAGGCTGAACTTGAACTCATTATACTGCTGGCCTCATACTTCTGCTTAAGTCTGGGATTTTGGGTATGTGTTTGTACTCTTAAAACTAAACTAATTTTAATTTTATTTACTATTTATTCAAATGAAATGCTTTTTCCTGAATTTTACATATATATATATTTTATTTTAGTATTACTATTTTTAGGGATTAATTTTTAAGTTGCATTTGTTTATTTTGGGGTGTGTGTATGTTAGGGTGCACACGTGGAGGTCTGAGGACAACCTGCCGGTGTTCTCTCCTTCTCCCATGTCGGTCCTGGAAATCAAACTCAAGTTGTCCTGCCTGTGAGCAAGTTCCTTAATCCTCTGAGCCATTATACTGACCCTTCATCTTCATCTTATTACTTTAAAATGTTATTTCATTTTACCTGTGTGTGCGTGCATGCATGCGTGCGTGTGTACTTGGCTGTGTGTGCAACATGTGTGCAATGGCAGTGAAGGTCAGAAAAGAGCATTGTTTCCCCTGAACTGGAATTCCAGGCACTTGTGAACCCTGGTTCCCCCTCCAGAGCAGCAAGTGCTCTTCATTGCTGAGTTCTCTCTCCAGCCTTCATTTCATTATTTTTGAGTGTAGAATCAAGTAGACAGACTAACTTTATGAGACAACATGCACTCAACACTCAACTGCCAGTTCATGCCTCTTCCTGTCTCCTCTATCTTTGTCTCCTTTATTTATTTTGAAGGAAATCTCAGACATATAACTTTACCTATGGATATTTAAGTATGACTCTCTAAAGATAAGGCCTTTTAAAATGTAAATACCATCAAGCAAAAATTACTTATTGTCATCAATATACTAATCTTCAACTTTCCATTAGTTCATGTATGTTCATTTTTAAAAGATCTTGATTTGAATTGTGACTTGATGTCACCCCTGTGATCAGTTAGTTGCTTATTGGTCAATAAATAAAGCACTGATTGGCCAGTGGTCAGGCAGGAAGAAGTATAGGCGGGACAAGGAGGAGAGAATTCTGGGAAGTGAAAGGCTGGGGAGACACTGCCAGCCGCCACCATGACAAACAGCATGTGAAGATGCCGGTAAGCCACAAGCCATGTGGCAAGGTATAGATTTATAGAAATGGATTAATTTAAGATATAAGGACAGTTAGCAAGAAGCCTGCCACGGCCATACAGTTTGTAAGCAATATAAGTCTCTGTGTTTACTTGGTTGGGTCTGAGCGGCTGTGGAACTGGCGGGTGAGAGAGATTTGTCCTGACTGTGGACCCAGCAGGAAAACTCTAGCAACAAGTTAGTTTTTGATTTTATTTGAATTGATGCTTTTCCTCCTCCCCTTCCTTCTTCCATCGTCCGAGAACACGGATTTCCAGGGTTTGTTTGCTCTGAACATAGCCTCACCGTATCTCCTTGTCCTTATCTTTTTGAAAACTGACCTCCATGATTTTATTCACTTGTGGTGGCTTTTTGTAATACTGATTTTAAGAAATTTAAAGTCTTTAATGGTCAAAAAACCTTATTTTCTGATACATTGTTACAAATATTTTGTCCAGTTTATTGTTCATTTCTTAATATTTTGGGTGTTTTTTTGACATAAAAGTTAAACATTTATGTGCATTCAAGTTTATTAAATTTCTCTGCTATAAATTTTGGATTTGATATCTTGATTGGAAGAGCCGTTCATACGCCCACATTAGTTAAAATGATCATATATTTCTAATATCGTCATTGTTTAATTGTTTTCGTCTTTGATTTTATTTCACTATATCCAGTTATATTTTTTCTAATGCTTGACAATAATTCTTCTATCTTCCTTAAAGACCTGGAAATGCCGGTTCGTCACGCTGTGACATCCCACTGGGTCCCTTCCTCCTGTCATTTGTTGTAACACAGGGACACAAATGACAAACACTTTTTTTTTTTTTTAACAAACCAAAAAAATCTAACCACCATTTTCAAGAATGAGGCAACAGAAGGTGGTTAGGTTTACAAAGCTGACTGGACTCACAGTTTGAATTTTTGTCAAGATGACTTTGTAGATTACTTTTGTCACAGGAAGATAGGTACCGTCTGGAGGAGTGTCCAGGGTCACTCTTGCTGTGATGAGACACCATGACCAAGGCTGCTTACAAAAGAGAGCATTTAATTGGAGGCTTGCTTGCAGTTTTGGAGGATTCGTCTATGACCATCATGCCGGGAGCAAGGCAGGTAGGCAGGGCCCTGGAGCTTATGTCCTGATCTGAAGGGAGAAGGCAGAGAGAGACAGACTCTGGGCCTGGCATGGGCTTGTGAAACCTGAAAGCACACCCCCCCCCCCACCAGTGACACACCTCCTTCAAAAAGGTCACACTTTGAAACCATACGCCAACTGGGAAACATTCTAATATACTGTACAGTTCTCCTGTGGGGCCGTTCTCATCCAAACCAGCACAATGCCCACTGCCTACTCCTGGCACCTTGCACTTCCAAGCAATGTTTGGGTTTGATAATTCCTTAAGGTTGCAAAGTGGTAATATTCTTATATTCTGACATTCTATTGTTACTTCTTCCTTTATCAGCAAGCCAAAATAATGGTAAACAGAGAGGCACTCGCACCTGACATTTGGCTACCCAGCGGTCTGGTCCGGTTTATACAGAAAGGGTAGAACAAATGCTGCTGGGCCATGTTCCTTTAACTGCCACTTTTCAGAGTCATGACTTAGTGTGTTGAGACGTCAACCTTACCCGATACCTAAAGCATCAGGGAACCGTGCGCCAGTGTCAATCATTAGAGCTGTTCTCGTTACAATGCTGAGATTATGTTATTGCTATGATGCCCATTTTTGGCCAATGAAAATGCTCATAAATTGGTCCAGAGTTGTGTGATACAGCTTTAGTAGCCTTTGGAGCGGATTTTTCTGTTCTCTAATTTAGCATGATAAAATGTCTCAGATCTATCTTGTGTATTTTCCTTTTAGCCTCGGGCCGAGACTCTTTTCCAAGGGTGCTGTAGCAAAGCGGTGAACCCTCAGTGCTTCAGTGAGCTGCTGTAACTTTCTGCATAAAGCTCCGCGGCAGCTGACATCCACTGACAGGAACTGAAGAGCAGGTACAAACACGTCCAGGGGCTGTCGCAACCCCGTGCAGCACCGTTTGCAATGGTAGCATGCAACCCCCAGGCTAGACTTCTGCAGTTGCAGGATGAAGAGCAAGTGCCTGCTGGAATCAGGAGCAGGAAGTGAGGGTGGTCTGCCCTACTGGATTCCTAATTTTAGGCAACTGTGCAGTTCTCCATGGATATATATATATTCTACCAGTAGTATTGTTGAAGAATGAAGCAAAAGCCTCTTAAATTCATGTGCATTAGTTTCTCAAGTGGCAACTAAGTTATTGGGAAGTACTAGTTAGCCGTTGGGCCTAACTTCTCAGTAAAGTCTGGGGTATTTAATTTTCTTTTTGTCTTGGAGTATCATGAGGACATTATGAGGTGGGAAATTCGACAGCTTCTGGATCAGATTCATTTGTTCACATCTGGGTATGGCTGAGTCAGGGCTCACATAGGAGGTCACCACAGCCATTTTCTAATTCCCTTCTGCTCACCTCATCAGTGCCACCCCGAGTCCATGTTTGCTGGGTGGAAACTCTTTTAATTCACTTGTCCAAAATTTAGGGGTTTGTTTGGTTACAACAAGATAACCCAGTCAGGTCACCTTTACCTATGTTAGCAAACTCTCTCAGGTGTCTCTGGTGTGCTGCTGTAGCCACTGGCAGGGGCTGATTTCCTTATTAAAAAGCTGCATCAGCGAAACTAATTTTAGATGAGCTTGGCTGTGCTACCAGGCACAGGTTCTCTACGATGCATTACAATATGCTGAGGGCGAGCGGGCAAGTATGGGACCCACTGCCAGCTTCGTGTTCTGCCCGCCCGCCTTCCCTCAAGACACATTAGGAATGTAATGTGTACAAGGCCGCTCACACACAGAATGAGGCAGCGTGCCAGGGTCAATTGGCACATGAAATAATAATAAAGCTCAACCACTTGGTTATTTATCTTTTAATAGAATAGGAATGGAAATAACAGTTCCGTTCTTATTTTTTTTTATAACTCCCAGACTGTGTTCTTCTCTTTGGAGACCACTATCCCAGCACATCAGTTACTGAGCAATTGTGTTTACCTTGCTACCTCTATTCCTACGATGTAACCTGAGAAGCCTGTAACACTATCGTTGCCTTAGGTGAGACAGCCCAGGCCAGGTTCGCACCATCTCAGATGCAAAGCTAAGCATGAGAAAGCCTATCCCACCCTTTGTTCAGAAATCAGGGGCTCGGGGCTGGAGAAACAGCTCAGTTGTTAAGAGCACTTGCTGCTTTTCCGAGGACCTGGGTTTGATACCTAGCATGGCATCTCTAACTATTTATACCCCAGTTTGAGGTGATCCAATGCTCTTTTCTGTCCCCCTCAGGCACTAGGCATGAAAGTGGTGCTTAGACGTACATATAGGGAAAACATCTATACATATAAAATAAGATAAAAACACAAAATTTACAAAAAAAGAAATTAGTGAAAAAGTCTGCATTTTTCAATTTTCAAAAAATTATAAATTCTGGGGAACAGAATGCATCTGGGAACTAATGGGGAGTTTTTGTTTATCTGGGTTTGTTCCGTATCCCAAGCACCCCTCTGCTTCACTCAGTCAATGTCCTTCAAGACATTCATTGGCTACAAACATGGCCAGACACAGAAGAGTCAGGAGGGAAAAACAAGTCACTTAGGTCGGTAAATACATCTACAAATCCAAGTGGAACCACATTGCAATAGCCTGGCTTTTATAGCTTTACCTAGTCTCTTGAGAGAGAAAATGCTCCCAACCTCTCAAGAATCCCATTATCTCCACCGACTACCAAGCATCAGAGGAACGCTTACATGTAAAGCAGAAGTGTGGGAGAACACCACCACTCTACCTCCCCTACGTGGAGAAGAGAGAGAAAAATACGAGGAAAGAATTTTCAAGAAGTACATCTTAGTGTTTCTTTCTTCAGATGGACTTGGCTCCACATTAAACTCAGAGGATCCTGTAGGAAAGACCCAGGAGTCCCTTTCAAAGGTGTGGTTCAGGGGTCTGTCAGTTTCCGGGTGATAAACTGGCTTGCTTAGTGAACCAGCAATGCGTAGGTAAATATTCTTGCAGGCAGCTTCGTGTGCCCATTGGCAGGTGTTTCTTATCTTTGAGGAGAGTCAGAGTTGATGACTGAGGGTGAGAGGATCGGAAAAGGCATCATGATGGGGAGGCGAGCACCCAGAGTGCATGGAGCAACCAATTGATGGTGATGATACAGATTTTACTGCTAGTTACCTCTGCTGCCTCGTTGCTATCGTCTTTGATAACAGTGGACCAGGTAGGTACCCTGCCCCATGTTGCCTTTGACTCTATATATGTCCAATGAGAACAGTGACGTAGGCCCCAGGGGAAAGCAAGGAAAGCCTGCAACCTTCAAATGACTAAACTTAGATCATGAAAAGAAAAACTGGCCTCATCCGATTTGCATTTTTAGTTCCTGCAAAGAGCAGGTACTTTTGTAGCATGGTAAAGATACAGTCATGAAAACAAGAGAGAAAAAAAAATGCTTCAAGAAGAGTTACTTTCTTGAAGGGGAAAGCATACAATAAAAACGAGTAAGCAAAACATACAGGCTGCTTGATGATGTCCAGTGCAGAAGATTGAATCAGGAAAGCGGTAAAAACAGTGCTGAAGAGGGTGTGATGGGGAGGAGAGGCTGAAATTTTGCGTGGGGTTGCCATGGAAAGCTTCATTAAGAGCAAGGCAGTTTTGGGGTTGAGTTTGCACAGCTACTTTGTTGGTGTTGAAAAGGCGCCCAATAACTTACTTACAAGGAGTATTGAGAGAGCTTGAGTTACCAATGCAAAGTAGAGTAAGGGACCTAAGGGTATAACATAGGAGTAAAGTCCTAAAGCAAGACCATGCATGTGAGCCCAGCAAGAGGGGTGAGAACATTTGGGGTAAAGCCACAGCGTGCGTGGTGAGCACGATGAACATTGTAGAACTCAGAAACACAGGGTGAGCAAGGTGGAGACTGTGTGTGTGCGTGTGTGTGTACGCACACACACATGTGTGTGCACGCACGCTCCTCTGTGCACACATGCAGCAGACAGACAGGGTGCTATATCCTACTGTAAGGTCAGATCCGGGAACTTCCAGTCTTGCTGTTTGTTACAGGAAATCAATAAAGGGCTTGAAGGAGAGTGACGTGATCCAACTTAGGTTTTTAATAAGATCACTTTAGCAGCTGTGTGAGAATGTTGGAGAATTATACGAATAGAAGCAAGGAGGGCTTGTGAGACGCTCAAGGGCTAAAGGCATCTGAAACCAATCCTGCCTGAGTCAAAGTTCACTATTTGGGATCCTCACACGATGAAATAAAAGAACTGACTCACAGGTTATCCTCTGACTTACACACACGCGCACACACACACACACACACACACACTATGCACACATACACACACACCACACATACACACCATACATACACACATGCATGTACATATGTACATACCATGTATTCACACAGGCACACACAGGCACACACAGGCACACATATGAATAATATTAACTGGACTTAGAGAGGAGTTATATTGAAAAACTTGAAGTTGTAAGGAAGACTCTTTAGGGGGATATGGGGGAGTTACAGAAGGGAAATGATCAATAAATATGGTCATATTTCATTGTATTTATGTGTGAAATTCTCAATTAAATATAAATTAAAAATAAAAATTCATTAAAAAAATTAAAAACCAGGAGACTAGTGCAGAAACTCTTCCGTAACCCAGGAGAGGGATGGTCATGGTTTGGAGCAGGTTGATGGCCGCAGAGCTAACAGAATGGAAGAGTGAAGGGGGGTGGGGAGTGGGGGTGGTGGAGGGGTGGGGATGGGGGAGGTGGGGTGTGATGGGGTGGGGGTCGGGGGGTGGATATAAGGCATGAGCAACAAGAAGTATGGGATTATTATTGGCTAAGATGGTCTCCTAGTTACTTTCATATTGCTGAGATAAAATTCCATGACCAAGGCAACCTGTAGACAGATGGTTTATTTTCCCTATGGTCCAGAGGTGTCAGAGTCTCATGGCAGGGATGTGAGACAGCAGGCATCTCACACGCAGCTGGAGCAGAAGCTGAGGGCTCACATCTTGAACCACATGCAGGAAGCAGAGAGAGTACATTAGGAATAGCCTGAGGCTTTGAAACCTTAAGGCCCATTCCATCCCATACTTCCTTCAGCAAGGCTATCCTTCCTAAATCCATCCAAATAGCTCCTCCAACTGGGGACCAAGTTTTGCAACATCTGAGACTATGGCGGACGTTCTCGTTTAAGCCACCACAGACAGGGAGATGGAATGGGGCACAGGAGGAAGACCAGGTTCTGCCATAGACTTGCTGAGGTGGGGTTCTTGCTGGACATCCAAGAGGAGATGAGGAGGAGGAAGAAGAGAATACTTCCAGAGTTCAGAGGAGCTATGTGATTGAGAGTCACTGATATACAGATACCACCTCAAGCTAAACAATTATACGAGGAACACAAGGAAATAAAGATATAGGCCCAAAGACTTAGGAGAGTCTCCCTCCCCCTGACAAGAATGAAGTCATGTTAGCAACACAGGAGTCAAACTGAAGGAGCTGGAGTAATTTGAGTAACAAGACAGTGTAATATTTAATAATACCTAAAGAGTAAAACCAACATATATAACTGAGGAAGAGACAAGAAGTGAATCTTCCTTACAGAAAACTCTCTCTCTCTCTCTCTCTCTCTCTCTCTCTCTCTCTCTTTCTGTGTATGTAAACTGATATTCCTGCAGGAGGTGGGACTTTCTCTTTCTTGACGATGGCAGAACTTTGTGATTTGATTTACTAATAGATGAAAGAAATCATGATTTTCTAATGTAGAAACCTGGCAAACACAACCTCAGGTAGATGATTATGATGTAACCAGAGATATGTGGACACGGCATTTTATCTGATAAGGTGAAATGAAGGGGGGGGGGCTCTCACTTTGTGTGTTTCCTTATTGGGAAGGACAAAGAAAACTTGAAGACACACTACAGTACTCAAGACTGGAAAAGGTCAGGGAAAGCAGGTAATAATAGAACATTGCTACAGCCTTGAGGAGACTCTGTGTGTGTGTGTGTGTGTGTGTGTGTGTGTGTGTGTGTGTGTGTGTGTGTGAAGACAAATAAATGAGACATGTGTATGAGGCTGTATCCTGGGATAAAATGGAGATACTAATGGAAAGGGGTAAAATTCTAGTAAATCTGTTAGTTAATAATAGTGTACCAATGTTGGTTTGAAAAGCATTGACAAATGTACTATGTTGGTATAAGATATTAATAATTAGGTTATATTAATGAATCTATACTATCTTCCAAATTTACGGAGAACATAGAATTATTCTAAAATAGAAATGTAGCTGAAGTTTCTTGGTCCCACCCAGCTCCTGTGGTCCCGTAGTCCCGCAGCCGCTCAGACCCAAATGAACATACAGAGGCTTAATATTAATTAAAACTGCTGGGCCATTAGCTCAGGCTAACCACTGACTAGCTCTTACACTTAAACTCAGCCCATTTCTGTTAATCTATATGTCGCCACATGTTCCGTGGCTTTACCTGTGTGCCATTACATGCTGCTCCCTGGATGACGGGCTGGTGTCTCTAACTCAGCCTTCCTCTTCCCAGAATTCTCCTCTCTGCTTGTCCCACCTACACTTCCTGCCTGGTTACTAGCCAATCAGCATTTAATTATCAACCAATCAGAACAACACATATTCACAGCATACAGAAAAACATCCATAGCATAGAAAGGTTAATATTAAAGATCTGGGAGAATGAAGAATGTTTCCTCTTGTTTAGGAAAGGTCTTCCTAATATTCTCAATATTGAGTGGGTTCTGATGTTTATAATACATTCAATAGCGTACCCATGTAGACCAGGTGACCAGAATCTATGTTTGTCACCTTGGTGACAGGGGAGATGCTGCTTACATGAAAAAACTCTTCCCTCCTTGATTATGTGTTTTCTCTGATGTGCTCCCTTTGCAAATTTAGCATGTGAGTAATTTAAACGTGATTTATTTTATATCTTGAACATACGCTGCTAATATTGTCGTAAGCTGTGATCATTACTTTATTAATTTCTTCATGTATAAAATGTTTCCATTAATTAAAACAACAATAAGAGACAGGTACAAAGAAACTGAATATAGTTTAGAAGTACCATACCTCTAGAATTTATTACTAACAGGGCATAGAATACATTAGCAAACTCAATTTCTAACTTTGCCATTGACTGTGAATTTGTTTTTCCTGTTTGCTTGAAGTCTTTGTTCTCAGATTGTTTTTGTTTTCCTTATGAATGGTAACTTTAGGGCATGTCACGTTCCCAGTGTGTGTGCTCCATGTTGTCATTAAGAGCAGCAGTTTTTCAGCCTTGCTTAGGTACATAAAACACATACCACATTGTAATCCAAAACCCCTAAGGTCATGCATACTTTGGGAAATTGTATTAACTCTTGAGATAGCGATATCTCGTTCTTTTAGAGTCATGGGCGCATGTTTCATATGATGCCATTTGCAAAGACACCGCACACCCAAGGGTACGCTGACAAGGGAGATGGGGTCACCCCTGGTGTCTGAGTGTCTGCTTGGCTTTGATTGACGTTTCTGAACTTTTTTCTTTGTCTAATGAGAAACATTTTTACTTGCCCTTTTTAGCCCATCCCATTCTGCGAAGCTTCTCTCATCTATTAGTAAATTAAATCACAAAGTCCTGCCACCATCAAGAAAGAGAAAGTCCCACCTACTGCAGGAATATCAGTCTGCACACACACACACACACACACACACACACACACACACACACATACAGACACTCAGACACACTCAGACACATTCAGCCTGTGTCTCTTTTCCCCTGGAACAAATCACAGCTAAATTTCTACTGACGCCATAGTTAATGTGTATGAATACCCGCTGATGGAGGAAGTTCAGGGTGTGCCAAGGGGGGCACAGCACTTCACAGTCACGCCCAGCATCAATCCACCAGGGGAGGTCCAAGTGTGGCCTTCTAATTTCTTGTGAGCAATTTCATTTTCAAAATGATACTTATTACCAAAGACACCAATTTCCAGTGGCTTAAGGAAAAAATATACTCAGCTCAGCTGATACAGGTCCCATTTGATGGCAGAGCAGACTTTCAACCTGTGTCTTCAATAAAACAGATTTCAGGATTTTAGCATCATGGGGAATTTCTGTTCTATTCCCAATCACATCTCTATATGCTGACTTCATTCAGAAGCTTAAAAAGAGCAGAAAGCACCCTGTTCACGTGACATATTTTAAATAACAAAAACCATCTATTCTGAGAGAAAGGAGAAGCTGGAATCTCCCTCAGTTTAAATGAAAAAAAAAAAAGTTGGTTTGTAGCCACTGTTAGAGACTGGCAGTCCCCACCTCCTGGGAGGGCGGGACATAATTAAGACCACCTTGCGGTCTAATTGTTCAAAGAAGACAGGATGAGGGGCTTTAGGGATGGCTTGGGCCTCAGTCAGACGGATCCCTGACCTCCACAAGCTTACTTCTCATATGGATTAGGTCTCTGCCACCAAGGCCCTAGCTATGCCCCTCACCTGCATTAAACCATTAATACTTCTTTTTAGTTTATATTTACCCAATGGGAACTAGGAAAAGTTGCCATCTGAATGTGACTAGAGAACAATCATGGAATAATGCTTAAACAGTCCCAAGTTTCATTAAAACATGTATCAGAATTTGAATATACTAGTTATTTAAATGGTTTTTTAAATATCTGTTTTTATTTTTAAATCTGTATTTGTCTCTGTGTGGGTGTGTACACATGCGAGTGCAGGTGCCCATGGAGGTAAAGACAGTTGTGAGCTGTCTAGTGTGGATGCTGGGAACCGAACCTCAGCTTCTCTGGGAAAGCAGGGAACCGTGCTCACCTGATGAGCCATCTCTCCAGTCCCACACACTATTATTTTAAGAGGTGACTATTTATTAGCAACTTTGTGGAAGGGAGAACTAAATACTAATTATTAGATTCCATTTAAAATATTTTTATCCAGAACTGTAAATAGATACATGGAGCACTGAGATAAATAATGTATGTTGGTTATGTGGAGTTGGGCAGTGAGTATCAAGTTGGCCTTCAGGGTTTAAGATGATTATATGATAATGTGGGTTTAACCTTGAGCAAGATGTAGTCGTGATATTACAGCGCCTCATAGACTTTCCAGAATTCTGACTTTCTAGTTTGGTTTATCTTATTTTTCTGGAGTTTTTAATCTTTCTCAATGTGAAAGTGCCACGTGACAAGCACACGTAATTTAAATTAATGTAGATTTGCATTAACCTGAAACTGTGTAAACTTTGTTTTTCAGACATGTTTTAGGAATCGCAGAATCAAGGTGGCAATAAGAAAACAATATGGACATGAATTTGCCCCCCAGTTCTGATGCCAACCCCCCAGTTCTAAGGACCTAAGTGAGGGGCTTTCTCATGGACAGTCAGTATTCCATGAATTTACCATGAAAGACTACTGGCTAAGCATACTCAACATAGATGTTTTAACATAAGTAATAAAACCTCCTGTCAACACATGCAGGCCATCTTATGGTTAAATTCAATTTGTAGATAAGAATCACGAAGAGAAATGACACCAATTCTAATCTGCTGTCAAGAGTTTGATTGCCAGACTCCTGTGTGGTTTTTGTTTGGTTTTGCTCTGTAATACACTCCATGTCTTTCTGTATTGGATTATTTTAACAATAAGACTCATTTTCTAAAGTTAAAATTTTAGATTTCTTTTGGTGGAAAAATAAAGTTGTAAGAAAAAAAATCAAGAAAGAGGAAAGTGAAGTTACAAAAAATGAAATGATTTCAAAGTAGTAAACAGCATTGCATTCAGTTTTTAATCTTCTCCTATCTTCTGTTCATCTTCATCATCTGCTTCTCCTCTCATCCCCCTCCTCTTCCCCACTCCTTTTTCTCTGTAGTTCCATCAATCTATTTCTTCTATTAAGCATCTTATTGGAGACAATTACTATCAGGACTCAAAAACGCAATATTTCAAAGCATGGCACTTGCCATATTGAACATTTTAAGCTTGAAAGAAACAGAAAAATCACAGAAGCAGGGAAGTTACTCTCTGACCCTCCTCTTTCTCCTTCTCCAGGAAAGAGCTCAATGTGATAGGGGTCCTGCCCTGTTTCAAGATTAAAGGAATAAATATAGAGAGAGGTAAAGAAGAATCTGAACAAATGAGCCTTGCTGTCTCCCAGTTTATCATCAGTAGGCCATAGCTCTCTCTTTGTCTAATCATATGGCTGCCTACTCTTCGTTAAATGTCAGCATATAAAAAACTGGTTTCCCTGGGTCTTTGTGTCTTCAGTTCTGAAGTCTCTCATCAACATAAAGGTCATATGAGATGAGTTTTTGTTTCATTTTCTCTTGTTAGTCTGTTTTTTTTGTTATACAGTGCCAGCCATGAGCCTTATGATGACTGAGGAAAAGGTATTACATTTTACTTCTATGTTATTAATTGACAAATATTCCATCCAGGTCCTGAATTCTGTGCCCCTTACTACACAACCTATATTATGGTGAAGCAGCATTCTCTGAGGGATTTGAGATCATTGTTGCCCATAGACCAATGATGCTAATTTGAAATTTTTATACCTGTTATGACACCATATGCTTTTTAAATTTTAATTTGGTTTTACTCTATAAGCTCAGTTTTGGACACATACTATAACCTTGAGTAAATTGATTAGCCTTCCTAGATGCCTTTTCATTCCAAGGTTCTTCATTAAATACTTTTCTTCTCTAAAACATAGTTGGTGGATGCATTCAATTCAGAGAATTTATGAATGAGGCTGAAAGGTGCAATCCATTCATTTAATCATTAATTAAGTGACCATGTTCTTGCTTTACAGAAGAAGTAATCTGTCTAAGTAAAACATTAGATTTGTAAAATGGGCTGTAACATAAAAGGATCTTTGAGAAGGAGAGGTTTCTCTTTCAGAAGAGACCAGACACCTTTGATTATAATGACTACAGTTTTTTTGTTTTTTCCTGTGGGCATCTGTCAAAGACAAGAGTGTCCTACTTAAGTTCTTTAAAAAGTGCAAACCTGGTGGAGATGGCTATGTGCTCTTTCTGTGTCAAGCTGCAACGTTGCCTGTCATGGTGCGAAGCTGAAATGTTTTGAGTTCTTGGGCTCCAGCTTGAAGAAAGTATAGGAGGTGGGGGCTGGGTGGCAGAAGAGGGCAATTGGATATTATAGCTACCTCTGGTTCTAGTCTGTGCTTTCTGCCTCTTGATTCACCATGATAGATGGCCTCCAGGACACTCTCCCTACCATGGAGCCGCTCCACCATGATAGATGGCCTCCAGGACACACTCCCTACCAT
>CABHPH010159519.1:0-10743 GCA_902168325.1 Peromyscus nudipes | reverse complement strand
AGCCGCTCCACCATGATAGATGGCCTCCAGGACACACTCCCTACCATAGAGCTGCTCCACCATGATAGATGGCCTCCAGGACACTCTCCCTACCATGGAGCCGCTCCACCATGATATGAGGGCTGTCCATGTCCATGGCACATTCCCCATCATGCTTCTCTGCTACAATGGACTGAAATCCTTCTAGGAACCGTGAATCAAGATAAACTCTGCCTCCCTTTACTGGCTCCCATCTGATATTTTGTCAAGGAGAAAAGAGAAAGAGCTAATAATAAATTTCCTAGTAAATCACCCCAAATGACTTAATTTTGGGGGAAATATCTTTGTTTAGGACTCTATAGGGTTCTTCCTGGTGGAGTCACAAATAGTTTTTGTTCAGTAGAAAATATAACCCTACGGGCTATAATTTTATTATAGTAAGAACTTCCAACTGGTTTTGTGTCTAATGCTTACTCCAGCTTCCCTCCTTTGGCCTCCACAACTCCTCACTTCTCTGAAGCCTCTGTGGCCTCCTTACCAATGCCGCCTGCTCCCTCGGCAGTGAGGAATGGAGATTCTTACAAGGGTCATAGCTGTACCGTTTAGAAAAATTCGCCTTGGTGGCTTTCATTAGTTTTGCTCTCTTTGTACTGCAGCACCTGCAAGAGCAGAGGGTTGACCAAAGCCCCTTGTTCTTTGGATCGCCTCCTCTTCTGGTACACTACAAGGTATCTGTTATAATGGCTGCATCTAATCGCAATAGATTTTTGGAATTTGAAGGTTAAACCAACATTTGTCGTTCTGACCATTTTCCAGCAAGTTAACAGACAGCGGTTCGCAGTTTTGCTGAGGAGTGGACTTAGGTGCAGTCCTTGCAATACTGAATGTGCCGAAATGACTAACAAGCAGGGAGGGGCCAGCGGCAGCCTTGCAGTTTAGACTTGGCTGTGTTGTTCTGTGCTCATTATCATGCCAGCTAGCTCTCTCCAAGTGATAAAAACTTTGTTTGTGTGTGTGTGTGTGTGTGTGTGTGTGTGTGTGTGTGTAAAACAGGCCATAAAAGAAATCGTCTGTGAGCATTGCTAATGGTAGCAAAAAGGGAGTAAAAAGGGCTGAGAAGCGATGGTTCGGTGCCACAAAGGTTTGGAAGCACAGAACACGCCATCGATTCACAGTTAACTCAGCAAAGAAGTGTGAGAAATGTTTCTCTGTGCTAATAAGCATTTATTTAATTAAAATAATGTACTCATTTTTAAGTTCAAAGAATTAAAAAATAACATTGGTGCTTCATGTGTTTGCAGACAGGCTGTGTTGTCTGGAAGGTAAAGCAGTACAGCAAAAAGATCACTGGATTTGGGTTCAGAATGCAGGAGCTTGGGGTTTCGTTAACTCTCCTACTGTTTGCTATGAAACCTTGATTTACCCCTGAATGGCAGTTTGTAAAGTCTAGGAGAGCGTTATTAATGATTCATGGAACATGCTACATGTATCTGTATGCTCAAGGTAGGTCAGTGGATATTAGAAAGTTCTCTGCTCTTAAAGAGCCTTTGTTTTACATTGTATGAGGGGGAGATAAAGGGAAGGGGAATAAATAAATTATCCAATATTTTAGAAGAAGAAGATGTATGATAGAAAATAAGCTGGAATGGAATCAAATAGGGATTGGTTGTGTGTGTGTGTGTGTGTGTGTGTGTGTGTGTGTTTGTGTGCACAGCTGTGATATTACAGTGAATGAGGTGTTGAAGGTAAGCCTTCATGATTTGTTGGCATTTGAGTAAAGTCTGAAAAATGTGAATTAATGAGTGTGCAAATAACATCCAGAAGAGGGATGCACCAGCTAAAGAATGTGTGCTAAGATGAGAATCTGCTTGGTTCTCATTCTTATAAATTTTATAATTTTATAAATCTTATAATATTAAAGGAAGAAACAAGATGGTGGAGTGGAGCAACCCAAAGACGAAGAGCTTAGAGATGATGTTAAAGAGTTAAGTGAGACTTTTTCGGTCCTGCTAGTCTTATGAGCCAGTGTCTGAATCTGTTGAAATGGGAATACAGTTGTGGGGCTTCCAGTAGAAAGGGGTATGAGTTCTTGAAAGGTCCATTCTGCCTACCATGTTGAGAGTAACTTGTAGGAGACAAAGACAGGCAAGGGAGAACTATTTTTTCCAACATAACATTTTTATTTATTATTTGGGAGTTTCACATATTGCACCCTGATCACATTCACTTCCTAGTTTTCCCAGGTTGACTCCCTACCTTGTGATCTCACCCAAAGAGGAGGAGGAGGAGGAGGGGGAGGAGGAGGAGAAGAGGAAGAAGAAGAGGAGAAAGAAGAAGAAAAAGAAGAAGAAAAAGAAGAAGAGAAAGAAGAAAGTCTAATTTGTGTTGCCCATATACTCACTGGAGCACGGTCAAACTCTCCGTGGCCAGTCCCTTAAAGAAAACTGAGTCCTTCCCCACCCCAACCCTTGACAGAAGCCATCAACTGTGAAAGCTTCACTTCCGGATCCTTATCACAGTTTTTAAGAGTTCGCTCCAATGGCTTCCTATCTAGACTGTTTCCTTTTTTGAGGCAGGGTGAGGAGGTGAAGGGAGAAGTTGTCACAGAAACCTTCTATGTCTCTTTCTTAACTGTGTGTCTGCGGCTATCAATACCACTGCAGAACAAACTTCCTTGCCCTTTGCAGCCGGTGGGAGCACAGATCCTGGACTTCCACGTGGTTTCTGGGGGGCATCACAGACCACAGACCTCAATATGGTCTCTGGTGGCAGCAGAGACCACGGACACTGTCATGGCCCTCAAGAACTATTAAGAGGCAAATTCCATAGCTAGGTGAGCGATGATAACTTAGATCAAGTGGTATGGGAGAGGCAGAAAAAAAGTCCAGATTCTGCATAGGTTTGGAAGGAGAACCAAGGTCTGTGATTGAAGTAGATGGGGCTGGCAAAGAAACAGGGACGTTCCAAAGACTCCAGGCTGTCGTCTGATGAATGGGAAAGGGATCAGGGTGTGGGTTTAGCATGCTGTGCCTGAGGTGTTTGTTTTATATCCATGGCATACAGAGCTGCAGCTTGTGAGCACAAGCTGCGTGCAGGATTTCGTTCAGAGGGCAGCATATCCCCAGTACTGAAAGCCTCATCACTGCAGCCATCCCTCAAGAGAATCAGTGTAGTCAGAGAGAACAGAATTAAGCACCAAGGCCTGGGCTAGCATTGGGCTGAAAGGTCAGAGGGAAGAATTGGCCGAGAACATGGAAAAGCAGAGAAATGGGAGAGTGGGGCATACTAGAGGCCAACTAATTGATACACAAGAAGGAGGAAGAGCGATCAGTTGTGCTCAGAGCTGCTCACAGATGGCGAACGGCACCAAGGGGAAGGGTGTGGAGGCGTCGGCTGGTAAGTTTGGTGGCTGAGGTTCTGATGGATCTTCTCACTGCAGCAGGAGTGCGATGACAGGAGGAACACTGAGGTGCTCAGAGAGCGAACGCACGGGAAACTTGTTCAGGACAATGGGCAAGTGGGTGGTGCTGGAACGTTAGATGTGATATTCTGGTAGCATCGAGACTATATTTGAGGGCTTGCTTGTAAACCGAAAGTAAGGCCACCCAGTACCATCCCACGCTTTTCTCCAGGCACCTTCATTGGATGGTGGAGGTTGGCACAGGCAGAGAGCTGGGTCTTAATCAGGCTTTCAGTTTTTCAAGCAAGTGTAACAGATCCCTCAAGGAGGGAGACGTCTCTAGAGCTTATGCAAGGGAATAATTACTAAGATTGGTTATAGAATTTAAACTTGGTAAGCAGGGATTGGCCAAGGGGTCATAATATCAATGGCTTGTAAGTTCCAGTGAGTTTGGGTATAGGATAGTTGTTGCATGAATCTTAAAAGTTCTTATTAATAAAATCAAACCTGAAGCCAGTTATTGGGGTGAATGCTGGAAGATCAGAGAAGCAGAACAAGCCACAGTCACCTCACCTTGCCAATTCCTCAGCTGATCCTGTTTCCTCAGACTGGAAACTTCTGAGTCCTCATCCAAATGAATCTCAGCTGAACTGCTGCTCAAAAACCTGAATACTTAACCAGCCAAAAGCTTCTAGTTTCCGGTCTTCACACCTTATATACCTTTCTGCTTTTTGCCATCACTCCCTGGGATTAAAGGCATGAGTCACCATGCTTGGCTGTATCTTTGAACACACAGAGATCCAGGTAGATCTCTGCCTCCGGAATGCTAGGATTAAAGGCGTGTGCTACCACTGCCTATCCTCTATGTTTAATATTGTGGCTGTTCTGTTCTCTGATCCCAGATAAGTTTATTAGCGTGCACAATATTTCAGGGAACACAATACTACCACAGATAGTAATGGGAATGAGCAGCAAAGATAGGAGATAATGGTTAGGGCATGGATGCATTACATTAACTTTTACATTATTAATTGTTACCGTCATGTTTTAGGGCCTCTGCTAAAGGGTGCTCAGAGAACTCTTGACATGGTCAATGGTGAAGAGAAGATCTAAGAAATGATAGGCATGGTGGTCTGCTGTGTGCCCTTGGCTCTGGGAATTCAGACAGGATGAGTATCAGAGAGAGTGACTTGACTTCACAGCCATAATCTAGAGAAAAAAGGGCTAGGGTCAGGACAGTCTAATGTGTGACTTAAGAAATTTTTTTAAAGAAGGACATACATATAAAAGTAGAAGAAGATTACAGAATACCAAATAGACTGGTCCAGAAAAAAAGTCCCCTCACCACATAATAATCAAAACACTAAACATAAAGAATAAAGAAAGAATAATAAAAGCTGTAAAGGAAAAAGGCCAAGAAACTTGTAAAAGCAAATCCATCAGAATTACACCCGAGTACTCCATGGAGACTCTAAAAACCAGAAGAGCCTAGACAGACATCTTGCCGACTGTAGGAGACCATGGATGCCATCCCAGACTACAATCAGATGTTATGACTCAAATGGACTTAACAGGTATCCACAGAACATTTTACCTAAACACCAAAGAATATACCTGTTCTCAGCACCCCATGGAATTTTCTCCAAAATTGACCACATACTCAGTCAAAAAGCAAGTCTTAACAGATACAAAAAATTGGAATAAGCCTCTGTATCTTATCAGATCACCAAGGATTAAAGTTGGAGTTCAACAACAACACACACTACAGAAAGCCTACAAACTCATGGAAACTGAACAACTTTCAACTAAATTGCCACTGGGTCAAGGAAGAAATGGAAGAAATTGAAAACTTCCTAGAATTCAATGAAAATGAAAGCACAGCAACCCAAATTTATGGGACACTGTGAAAGCAGTGCTAAGAGGAAAGTTCATAGCACTAGGTGTCTGCAGAGAGAAGTTGGAGAAATCTCACACTAGTGACTTAACAGCACACCCGCAAGCTCTAGAACAACAACAACAAAAAAGCAAACTCACCTAAGAGGAGTAGATGGCAGGAAATAATCAAACTGAGGACTGAAATCAATAAAATAGAAACAAAGAGAACAATATAAAGAATCAATGAAACAAAGAATTGGTTTTTATTTTTTTTTTTGAGAAAATCAACAAGACAGACAAGCTCTTATCCAAAAGGCAGAGAGAGAATATCCAAATTGATAAAATCATATATGAAAAAGGGGGACATAACAACAGACATTGAGGAAATCCAGACAATCGTTAGGTTATACTCCAAAAGCCTGTAATCCACAGAATTGGAAAATTTAAAAGAAATGGACAACTTTCTTTGTTGCAGAATATTCCTTTATACTGTGTGAAGATGTGTCACTGTGATTGGTTTAATGAAGAATAGCCAATAGCTAGGCAGGAAGAGGTTAGGCGGGACTTCTGGGGAAAGAGAGGTCTCAGGGAGGAAGAAAGGCAGAGATGTCAGAGGACATAGAGAGGAAACAGGACATGCAAGATAGAAGAAAGCCATGAGGTAAAATTTAGATTAATATAAATGGGTTAATTTAAGTTATAAGAGTTACTGGGACAAGTCTAAGCTATGGTTTGAGCTTTCATAATTAATAATAAGTCTCCATGTCATTTTTGTGAGCTGGCAGCCCAAAGAAAAATCTGTCTACATTTCCTTTTTTTTTGTTTGTTTGTTTTTGTTTTTTGGAGACAGGGTTTCTCTGTGTAGCTTTGCGCCTTTCCTGGAACTCACTTTGGAGACCAGGCTGGCCTTGAACTCACAAAGTTCTGCCTGCCTCTGCCTCCCGAGTGCTGGGATTAAAGGTGTGCGCCACCATCGCCCAGCTGTCTACATTTCTTGATAGACATACCAAAAATTAAATGAAGATCAGCTAAACTATTTAAATATACCTATCACTCCTAAGGAAATGGAAGCAGTCATTAAAAGTCTCCCATACAAAAGGAGCCCAGGGTCAGATGGTTTCAGCACAAAATTCTACTAGACTTTCAAAGAAGAGCTAATACCAGTACTCCTCAAATTATTCCACAAAACAGAAACAGAAGGAACATTACTGAATTCTTTTTATGAGGCCATAGTTACCCTGATACCCAAACCACACAAAGACTCAACAAAGAAAGAGAATTACAGACCAATTTACCTCATGAACATTGATGCAAAAATACCCAATAAAATACTCAAAAATTGAGTCTAAGAACACATCAAAAAGATCATCTACCATGATCAAGTGGGCTTCATCCAAAAGATGCAGAGATGGTTCAACATATTAAAATCTGTCAATGTAATCCACCATATAAACAAACTGAAAGAAAAAAGCCACATGATCATTTCATTAGGTGCTGAAAAGCCTTTGACAAAATCCAACATCCTGTAGCTCGAATTCTAATTGGTCTTAACAATAAAACCTGGAGTCAGATTATCAGGGTAAATGATGAAATATCAGAGAAGTAAAAGAGCAAAGTCACCTCTTACCTCCATGACTCCTCAAACCAAAAAAAAAAAAAAAAAAAAAAAAAAAGGCTGAGCTCCTGTCTCTGCCCGCCTTATAGTCCTCTCTCCACCCAGTCATATCACTTCCTGTCTCCTGTCTATACAGACCTCCAGACCTCTATGGTTAATTAATAGCTAGCTCTGCCCTCTGATCTTCAGGCAAGCTTTATTTGTTAGAGCACAAACAAAATATCACCACAACATCCCTTCATGATAAAAGTCTTGGAGAGATCAGGGATACAAGGAACATACCTAAATACAATTAAAAAACAGCAAGCCAAAAGTCAACATCAACTTAAATGGAGAGAAACCTCAAAGCAATTCCACTAAAATCAGGAACAAGACAACATTGCCCACTCTCTCCAGATCTATTCAAAATAGTATTTGAAGTTCTAGCTAGAGCAAGAAGACAGCATAAGGAAATCAAGGGGACAGAAATTGGAAAAGAAGAAATCAAAGTATCGCTATTTGTAGATAACATGATAGTATTTATTATTGACCCTAAAATTTCTACCAGGGAATTCCTACACCTGATAAACACTTTTATCAAAGTGGCTGGATATAAGATTAACTCAAAAGACAAAGAAGTCAGTAGCATACAAATGATAAAAGGGCTGAGAAAAAAAATCAGGAAACAACACCCTTCACGATAGCCACAAGTAATATAAAATATCTTGGGGGTAACTCTAGCTAAGCAAGTGAAAGACAAGAACTTCAAGTCTTTGAAGAAAGAAATTGGAGAAGATATCAGAATGAAAAGATCTCCCATGCTCATGGACTGGTAGGATTAACATAGTAAAAATGGCCCTCTTACCAAAAGCAATATACAGATTCAAAACAATCCTCATCAAAATTCCAGCACAATTCTTCACAGACCTCAAAAGAACAATACTCAACTTCATATGGAAAAACAATAAACCCAGGATAGCTAAAACAATCCTATATAATAAAAGAACTTCCAAGGGTATCACCATTCCTGATCTCAAGCTCTATTACAGAGGTATCGTAATAAAAACAGCATGGCACTGGCATAAAAACTGACAGGTGATGTGGGGGTGGGGGCCTAGAGAGATGGCTCAGCAGTTAAGAGCACTGGCTGTTCTTCCAGAGGACCTGAGCTCAATTCCTAGCACCCACATGGCAGCTCACAACTGCCTGTAACTCTACCTCCAAGGGATCTGACACCATCACACAGCAAACATGCAAACAAAATATCAATGCACATAAAATAAAAATAAATAATCCTTAAAAAAAAACAGACAGGTGGATCAATGGAATTGAATTGAATACCAGGACATAAATCCATACACCAATGGACACCTGATTTTTGACAAAGAAGGCAAAATTATACAATGGGAAAAAGAAAGCATCTTCAACAAATGTAGCACGAATCTTAAAGAGTCTTATTAATAAAGAAATCAGGATCCAGATAGTGGGGTGAATGCTGAAAGACCAGAGAGACAGAACAGGCCACAGCTAACCTCACCTGGCCAACTTCTCAGCTGATCCTGTTTCCTCAGACTGGAAGCCTCTGTGTCCTCATCCAAATGGATCTCAGCTGAACTGCTGCTCAAAAACCTGAATGCTTAACCAGCCAAAAGCTTCTAGTTTCTGATCCTCACAGCTTAAATACCTTTCTGCTTTCTACCATCACTTCCTGGAATTAAGGGCATGTGTCACCATGCCTGGCTGTTTCCAGTGTGGCTTTGAACTCACAGAGATCCAGACAGATCTCTGCCTCCTGAATGCTAGGATTAAAGGTATGTGTGCCACCATTTTCTGGCCTCTATATCTAGTGGCTGTTCTGTTCTCTGACCCCAGATAAGTTTATTAGGGTGTACAATATTTTGGGGAACACAATATCACCACAAACAAAAGGTGCTGGTATAATTGAATGTCAGCATGTAGAAGAATGCAAATAGATCCATATCTATCACCCTACACAAAACTCAAATTCAAGTGGATCGAAGACCTCAACATAAATCCAGTTATACTAAACCTGATAGAAGAAAAAGTGGACAATAGTCTTGAGTGTATTGGTACAGGAGACAACTTCCTGAATAGAATACCAGTAGCACAGACACTAAGATCAGCAATTAATATATGGGACCTCATGAAACTGAAAAGTTTCTGTAAGTCAAAGGACATTATCAATATTATAACATGGCAGCCCATTCTTACCCACATCTGACAGAGGACTGATCTCCAAAATATGTAAAAAACTCAAGACGTTAGACATCAAAAAACCTAAATAATCCAATTAAAAATAGGGCAGAGACATAAACAGAGAATTCTCAACAGAAGAATCTCAAATGGCAGAGAAATACTTAAAGAATTGTTCAACATCCTTAGCTATCAGGGAAATGCGATTCAAAATGACTCTGAGATTCCATTATACCTGTCAGAATGGCTAAGATCAAAACCACAACTGACAGATTATGCTGGAGAGGATGTGGAGCAAAAGGCACATTTCTCCATTGCTGGTGGGAGTAAAAACTTGTACAGCCACTTTGGAAATCAATATGGTAGTTTCTCAGAAAATTGGGACTCAATCTACTTTAAGACCCAGCTATACCACTCTTGGACATACACTCTAAGGATGCTTAATCATATCATAAGGACACTTGCTCAAGTATGTTCATAGTGGCTTTATTTGTAATAACCAGAACCTGGAAACAACCTAGATGCCCCTCAACTGAAGAATGGATAAGGAAAATGTGGTACATTACACAGTGGACTATTAATCACCTATAAGGATGAACCCATTTAAGACTCCTGGCAGCAGTGGATATATGGCCTGAACTGGCCATCTCCTGTGATCAGATTGGTGATTACCCCAATTGTCATCAGAGAGGCTTCATTCAGTAACTGATGGGAACAGATGTGGAGACCCACAGCCAACCATTAGGCTGAGCTCTGGGAATCCTGCTGAAGAAAGGGAGGAAGGATTGCAGGAGCCAGAGGGGTCTAGGATATCACAAGAAAACCCACAGAAACAACTAACCTGGCTCATAGGAACTCACAGAGTTTGAACCAACAACCAGGGAGCCTGCCTGGGACCAACCTAGACCCTTTACACACATCTGACGGTAGAGCAGCTCCAAAGTCTAGCCCGTGAGTGAACCGTGTTGAAAATGAATCCCTTACACCTAGTCAAGCTTCAATGACTGTAACCCTGTTGACAGCTGACTGTCACCTCAGTGGGGGCGGCATGCCAACTCACCCAGTGAGATGTCTCCAACCCTCAATTTCTAAGAAAGAAAAAAGAGAGAAATGGAGAGGAAGAAAGAAAGAAAGAAAGGAAGGAAGAAAGGAAGAAAGAAAGAAATGTTCTCCAATACACAAGGACTTTGTTTTAAGACATAAATACTCGGCATTATCTGTTATGCAGTGAATCTGTTAATGACTGGGGAAACACTGATAAGTAGAACAGTGTATCTGCAAATGCTGGTGGATTTCAGGAGGCCGAGGGGGCGGTGGAGAAGGTGACAGGATACTGCGTGTGGTCTGCTTTGGGGGATGACAGTGCAGGAAAGGCTTTGTGGTAGCTGGCCGTAGCAAGAATAAAGGAGAAAATGGAACAGTAGTCAAGACAGGCAAGGATGGGGAGGGGGTGGGTTTGACGAGGAAGAGGAAAGAATTTCTTCGCCTTCGATGACTGAGTGGAAGGACGAGATACGGTGGCTTTAAGTCTTGGTCCACCAGTCAGCTTTTGATTCTCCTGTTGCCATTCTCAATTCACGATGGAAAACCTCAGACCTGAGTGTCTGTACTTAGTTCCAGGTTGTACGGATAGGAGAGCTGAGTCAGAATTCCGTTTCATATTCCTTGTGAAGATTCTGGT
>CABHPH010159518.1:0-18804 GCA_902168325.1 Peromyscus nudipes | reverse complement strand
ATGATGTTGATGATGATGGTTCTAGTGATGATGATGATGTTAGTGGTAATGATGATGAAAACGGTAAAGGTGGTGGTGATAACGATATGTGATGGTGATGGAGGTAGTCATGATGGTGATGGGAAATGGTGGGAATGGGGAAGGTGGGCATGATGGGAATGATGGAGAGAAAGATGTTGCAGGTGATTGGGATGAATAATGGGGAGATGATAAGAAAGATGGGGATGATGGGGAAGGACATAACAGAGATGAAGGGGTGATGGGGAGGGAGGTGGTAGAGATGATGGGGATGATAAGGATGGAGATAATGGGGGTGATGGGGAGAGTAGTAGAGATGATGATGATGTGTAATGGAGGTTGTGATAACGGTGAGGATGGGGGACAAGGGGTGATGGAGACGATGGGGAGAAAGATGGTAGGAAGACTGAGATGCATAGTGGGAAGATGACACAAACGATGGGAGTGATGAGGGTAGAGATCATGGGGGAGATGGGGAGGGTGGTAGAGATGGTGGTGGTGGTGACTTGTACTTCACAAAGTCCAAGATGCTGAGACCTGCAGGGCTCTAGGAATTGATCTAACTGGGGTAGCACGGGAATGAAGAAATGACAGACACACGGACACACAGACAGAAGAGTTGAGATCCAGTGGTATGTTTTCTGTTAGAGAAGCTGCTGCCCATGGAAGCTTGGTTCTTTTTTTTTTTTTTACATACAGTTGAACAGGAAGGCAAGATTATTGCATACAGATAAACAAGGAATTTGGGTCATTATACATAGCTGAACAAGGAGGCGTGTTATTATATACAGCTGGACAAGGAGGCGGGGTTATTATATACAGCTGGACAAGGAGGCAGGGTTATTATATACAGCTGGACAAGGAGGTGGGGTTATTATATACAGCCAAACAAGGAGGCAGGCTTAGCTACTCTTGGTGGGCTCAAGTCTCTGTTGAGGAACAGTTTTCAGGCCATAAACATATGGAAAGACAACACAATGGTGGATATTTCTTCACACACTGTCAATACTTGAACTCAGACCCCTGAGGAAGGTTTGCCATCCCTCTGAGCCTCACCCAGGGAAGGTTTTGCCATTCGAGTGTGGCAGAACGGTCCTTAATGTGGCAGTGACCATGCCAAACAATACACGTTCACTCAGGACCTCACGCTCTCCCCACACACAGATACAAAGAATAGCAGAATGAAAGATCAGACTCATTCAAAAGCCAGTCTCTTTCTACATACCCTATCGCCTCTTCCTGATTGTCATTTCGGTGCTCAACATGTTTCTCACATCCTATTACTCTCTGGGCAGCTTGACACAAGTCCTCCCCCTGCCCGCCACAGTTTTATTTACTCTCCTTTTGTTAAGCACCTTTGCATCTGACCTCCACACCACCCCAGACGATGAGCTGCTGCGAGGGAGGCGCGCTGGTGCGTGAATAGCCAGAACTGCTCACATCCACAACATCTGGCCCCACAGCACTCTGAGGAGCTAATGAAATATTCAGAGGCTGGCCGCTACAAATTGGGATACAGAGGTCCCACCCTCCCCTTGCTTTCAATTTCCTTTTTTCAGAGTTTAGTTCTCCAATATCAATTTATATTGGTGATAAATATTTAAGCACTCTGCCTGCCAGGCTTGCAAGCACAGGGGTGGGGTGTTCTAAGCTGCCAAGCCCCAGAGCTTCTGGCCACTCAGCCAGCCAACCTGGACCCTGCACAGAAAACATTCCCAGGAGGGCTTTACCCTGCCTTCCCATGCTACTGAAAAAGACCTCCCCCTTTAGCACATCCTCTGTGTCCAATCAAAGACCACACCTCAGCCCTAACTCCTCCTAAACAGCTCTCTCTACCCAGCCTGGGACTCCTTCCCATTGCCGGGTTACCTGTCACATTGACTGAGATCACGGTCACAGGCTCCTTCGTAATTTCCATGTCTTTAATCCACCCTCCCTCCAAGCCACCTTCCCCCCATAATGTGGCAGCAAATGCCAGAGAGATGGCTCGGTGAGTACAGAGCTTGCAGCACAAGCGTAAGGTCCTGAGTTCAATCACCAGAAACCATGGGAAAATGCTGTGCCTGGTGTGTGGGTCTGTAACCTCACCACTGCGGAAGGGGAAACATAAGAATCCTTGGGGCTCAGTGGCCAGGCAATCCATCTAGCCTAGTTGGAAAGGTCCAGGCCAATAAAAGACCCTATCTCAATAAACAAACAAACCAAGGTGAAGAGGAATAACACCTGATGTTGACCTCTGACTCCACACGTACACGATTCCCGCAAATACAGACAGACAGACACACAGACAGACAGACAGACACACACACACACACACACACACACACACCCAACAACAACAATAAATAAATAAACCTGACAGTGTCATTCCCCATCCATCTTGAAGCTGTCTCTCCGTAATCCGAAACCCAAACTTCCCCCACTCTACGCAGGTCTGTTTAGCCTGGCCAGCAGATACTCCAGTACCAGCTTGCTGTAGGTCTTCTGGAGACCTCCCTGCTCCTCTTTCATGGCAGGTCCCTGAGATGGGCTCCACCTCTACCTGTATCTCTCATCACACTGTCCTCTACCATCACCCCTTGCCTAGCTGAAGATTGGTCCAGGGCCCAGCAGGATATCCATATGTGGTTATCAAAGCAGCCAGACCAAGACGAGCAGAGAAGCCTGTTGCAAGACCAGAGGAGTTAACCTGGGAGCTGAGGCCTCTTCTGAAGTCTAGTCCATACTCCTTCCCTGTCCATTTTCCCCCAGATGCTCAGGGCTCCCTGGTTTTACCCAGCCAACTCTGCTTCTCCTCCTCATCTTTCTACCTTTCCTCCTCTTCTTTTCAAAACAGGGTCTCATGTTCCCCACCAAAGCCTCAAACGCAGCACTATGTAGTCAAGGATGGCCTTGAACCTCTGACCCCCCTGCCTAGAGTCCTATGAATACAGATAGCTAGTAGGAGAAGGGGCATGCTTCCAATGTACTTGTTGATGTGAGCATCAAATAATGTGGAGGGAAGGACTACCCCAGGTTTTTGCTCGGAGCCTCTGGAATAGGGAGATGGTCTCCACTGAGAGGAGTTTCCCATAATTCACTGCCAAAATTGAAGAGAACCTACCGTCTTCTCTCTGGGATTTTGTGCATCCCAGTGCATGCAAACCAAGGTCCCATCTGGCAGAAGCTGCTGTGGGACAGGGTCACCTGGCCAATATCTGCAATATCAGTCGGTCCGCAACACCGACTCTCAGCAAATGCTTACTTCTACTGCAAAAGCATGCATATTCCACACTTACTTTTATAATCAGCTTGGTGCTTTGCAACCACTGCTGAGGTGGCTGACACATACTGGCAATTAGTTGTATGCCCCCCCCCCAGGAAAAGGCAGGCAGTCCACATGTGTCTAACACATCTTGATAAAGCCATCTGCAGTCAAAGGAGAGTTTACACAGGTGTCAGCAGCTGCACAAGCACCCACAGATACCCCAAAGGCAGGTGCAATCACCCATCACAGTGGTGCCTGTGTGGATGTCCCTGAGGGTCCACAGCTGGATGACAACAAAGAGAACCATCACCATCAGCCAGATGGTGTGGTCCCCAAGCCATGTGCTGCTCACATGGGCAGGGCAGACCAGGCAAAAAGCCAGGAGCCTAGCTGCCGTTGCTTGACTTCAACTGGACTGTAGGGCTCCCCAAGGTCTGCTACGTCCATCTGAGTCTTCACAGAGCCCCACAGCCGCTGGCCCCTTTCCAGATGTTCTTGCCTTTCCACGGTAGAAGAAGTGCAGATGCCAGCTACAAGGCAGTGGAAGTGGGCTCATTTTCAGGGCTCAGCCCTGCAAAGTCTCCCTTGGACACTATTCTTTTCTCCTTTTTCCATTCTTTCATGCAGGGCCCTGGGAGCTGGCCATTCTGCCGCCATTCGGGGACTGACTTCCAGCTTTTACAAAAGAATTGCCCTGCTGTTTATCTGTCCACTTTCAGGTTTCCAGGGCTCTCTGGGCTTCGATTGTCTAAGGCCATGTCCTCCTGGGTCCTTGATGCCCTCAGAGGTTTAGACCTTTCTGATCCATGTACTCGCCCTCTGTCAATGAAGTCGGGGACAGAGCGCATCCCCTTGGTCACCCACAGTGGCCCGAGGAGTCCCTTTAATCTTTTAGGGAACTTGACTCACATAAAACCATATCCTTGGCCGTGACTAAAAGCAATTTCTGAATGGACCAGCAGGAAAGAGAGTTGGAGTTTATTAAAAGACATTTTTAAAATGTATTTTAAGCGTGAAGGTTAATAGAAAAGGGCTCTCGGGAAGAAATGATGGTGTACCCAAGAGCATGGAAGAGCCCCGATTCAGGCCTGAGCAGCCGTCACCCACACCATTGTGGTGGTTCTCCAGTTACTCCTCAAAAAGTTGCCGAGAAACTTTCTTTCATTCACCCTTCCTCTTTAGATAAACGAGATTACAGGTGGCTCTGGAGATGCCTTGGATGGAATTACACCCTGCTAAAGTAAAACCAGGAGAATAGAGTTGCACCAGGGAGATAAGACATGGCCTTTCACTGTGAAGGTTTTTGATGAGAATCCTAGAAAACTGCCATTTTCAGTTGGAGAGGAAAAAAAGACTTAAAAGTTGTTAATTGTGGCCAGGCGGCAGTGGTGCACACCTTTAATCCCAGCACTCTTGAGGCAGAGCCAGGCAGATTTCAGTGAGTGTGAGGCCAGCCTGGTCTACAGAGCGAGATCCAGGACAGGCACCAAAAACCACACAGAGAAACCCTGTCTCGAAAAAACAAACAAACAAACAAAAAAGTTGTTAATTGTGTTGGAATTCATGAGTCTCAGCTGGTGAGATGCCGCAACCAGACTCCAGGGTGAGGAGATCAGTTCCTTTCTCATGTCCCCCTTCATGTTCCTTGTTTTCTTTCCTGCCCTACTTCAAGCAAAATGTTGCTAGAAGACGCCATACTGGCTGAGTTCAGTTTCCTGAATTTGGAAGGGATCCATCCCCTTCTTGCCTCTGGTAGCATCTGTGGAGAGTATTAGTTGTTGGGCTCATCCACCCATGGACCCAGCACACGTACGTCAGGTGGACAGTGGGAGCCAAGCCCTTAGATCAGATACCAGGGGACTCAAGGAGAGACCAGAGGTAAGGTGACTCATCCTGGGGAGAGCAGATAGGGACATGCAGCTTAAGGTGGCAGCTGTGAAGGTCATCATGTAATACAGACCCTGCCCCAGGCTCCACACTGCCAAACTAGGGCAGTAAGGCCTACCAGACATGTCCGACCTGCAGCCCATGGGCTGCGTGTAGCCAATTAAAGCTATGATCATTAACTCACTTCAAGTCTTATGCAATTAGTTGTTGCAATGATTTTTTTTTCAGTTTGTATTTGTTCGTTTCTTTGTAACTCAATTGAATGGCTCACCAGTGTCAAATTGTAGACAGCCATACTGTGTCAAAATATCAAAAGATTGGTATCCCTGGGACTTGCTCCTCCAGATAGGGAAACTGAGGCCATGATGGCTGGCCAGGCTTGGGTCATTCTCTCAGGCCCGTTGACTTGTCTATCTCTTGTTTCTCTGAGAATCCTCCCTGTCTTCCTGTGTTCTCTGCCCCCTGCATCCCCTCCTCTCCTCCCTGCCTTCCATCAGCAGAAGGTGTCTGTTCCTACTAAGTCAGACCTGGGACACACTATCGCATGTCCTGGGGGCCTGTAACTCAGACATCCCCTCCATTCTGTCCTGCGTCCATGTCTGACCAGGAGACCTCCAGGGTGGTCCATACTGGGGAGCCTCTTGCCAGCCAGCCAGCTAGCAACGTGAAGGCTGCCTTCCTCTTCCCGTGCCCTGACGTCAGCTGGCTGGTGGTGCTGGTTCCTCTGCCCACCTTTCCTCAGTTCACCTTTCTGAACCCTTCCACCTGAGCTGCTGCCTTTGCCTCCCACTTATGCCTTCAGATGCTGCCTCCCTCTACCTTTGGAAGAGAGAAAAAAAAAAGTATCTGTAGGCGTGGAAGCCAGTTTCTGTGACGGCCTAGGCAAAATGCCTGGGCCGCCTGTCACATTTGATTTCAAAAGATAATTCTATTTTGAGCGAAAGAATAATGAAAAGACATCCCCAGCTGTCCTGGAAAGAACCCTCTTCCTTCTCCCCAGAAGCCTGCATTCCCCAGGCACCCTCGGTATCCGTGTTGCCACAGCACTGTGCCTTCCCAGGTATTAGCCTCCCATTGTTGTATGCTCACACCTGAGCCCCTGCCAGCATGGACTGTCCCCTCGCCCTCAGTGAGCTCCTGGGACTCCCTCCCTCCCTCAGGAAAGATCAGGTCCTGTCCTCTTAGGCAACCACACAGAGACCTTTCCTTGAGACCCATCCTGCTGTTTGTCCCCGTCATTGGTCTTAAGGCTCTTCTGGGCTAGCACATGCTGGTATATGGACACACACAAGCAGCATTCACCAAATGAATGAGCCTGTAAGTGGACTGACTCACGCCAGCCCCTGAAACAGGGAGGAAGGCAGGGCTTCTCATTGGTGGGTTAATAAAGAACAGAAGCTGTGCATGGATGGTAGATGCTCTGCTGGGAGTTTTCCCTACAAACCTGAAATGCAGGAAGAATTCAACGTACTGTACCATAGTGTATGCTAGGGGACTTGGAGCCACTGGCCAGCCACTGACCACTCCCGTCTCTGAACTCAAGCCCCAGCTCAGGCTGCTGAGGATGTGTTTGCCAAAGGAAACAAGATTCCTTCCATCCAGTGTGCGTGGCGGGAACCGAAAGCTGTGGGGAGGGCTAAGCTATAACCCCATCCTCAGGGCACCTGTTCTGGCCAATTTTAGGTTAATTTGACACAGGCTAGAGTTATTGGGGATGAGAAAATGCCCCCACTGGATTGGCCTCTGGAGCATTTTCTTGATTAATGATTGATGGGAGGGAGTCCAGCCCACAGCCGGTGGTGCTAGCCCTAGGCCTGTGGTCCTGGAGACTATAAGAAAAGAGACTGAGCAAGCCACTAAGCAGAGTTTTCCCACGGCCTCTGCTTTGGTTCCAATCCTGACTTGACTTCCCTCAATGATAGGATGTTACCTGACCTGAACGTTGTCAGTTGAAATAAGGCCTTTCTCCCCAAGTTTTTTTTGTTCTGGTGTCTTATCAGAGCAAGAGAAACCCTAAGACAGCACCCAACAGTGCAGAGTGGAAGCCTGCTGTAGCTGGCCTGGCTCTCGAAAGCATCAACAAGGTGAGCACTCTCTCTCCATCTCCTAGCAGCAGTCACCTCAGAACCCCATCTGTTACCCACCTGCAGAGCCCCGGAGAGAAGAGAGCCTGTGGTTTCCAGCAGTAGCCGGTTGGGCCCCTGCATGTGTCTTTCTTATTCTCGTATCCTCCAAGGACAGAATGAGATTTCCAAACACAACTTGCGCAGTTTAAGGGACTCTTAAGTTGACCCGGAACCTCTCATGGGAAAAGCATGGTGGAGTCCTGCCTGCCTTCTAAGTGTCATACTAGGTTGGTTTTCCTGGACATTGACACTCTCAAAGCAACGTCAGGCCTGTAAGTCCTCACAAAACAACATGTAAATGCTAGAAACCTTGGCAATGTGAGGAAACATTGTATCCCAAGAAACTGAGACCAAACAAGAACATGGAGGGTAGGCATTCTTAGTTCCCCTGCTGAGACGGAAGACTTGAAAGACAGTTCTGAAGAGGACCGTCCAAGAAATGGAGGGGCGGGGACAGAGCTGAAGTACATCACATAAGGAGATCTTAGGTGACAACACAATATGAAACCTTGAGGAAGAGGGGACCTGAGGAGAAAGCTTAATCAGTGAAACACTTGCCATGCAAACATGAGGACCTGAACTTCATCCCTAGGACCACATAGAAAACAGCCAATGCTTGTAATCTCAGGACTGGGGAAATGGGGACAGGCAGGCCCTTGGGGGCTCCCTGGCAAGCCAGCCTAGAGGAATCGGTGAGCCCTAGGCCATTAAGAAGCCTAGTCTCAAAGGCAGGTGAATAGCACCTGAGGAATGACATCTAGATTGGTCTCCAGTCCCACATGCATGCACACATGTGTATGTAAACCTTACATTTACACATGTGCACACATACCACTTTATTTTTTTAATCTGTGGGCCTGGAGAGACGGCTCAGCAGTTAAGAGCACTGGCTGTTGTTCCAGAGGACCTGGGTTTGATTCCCAGCACCTCCATGGCGGCTCACAACCACCTGTAACCCCAGTTCCAGGGGATCCAGTGCCTTTCTCTGGCCTCCACAAACACCATGCATACACATGATGTACTGACATACATGGAAGCAAAAACATTTATACATATAAAACAATTTTAAAAAAATCAAGAAGAGGAAAAGGCAATGGTGTGTTTTTGCTACATCCCAAGAGCTATGTTCTTTGATTTAACATTTTGGACTGAATGCATGGGTTTGGTAGGTGGAAACTAAAGCATTTTTGATTCCTTGTTTGTTACAAATTATTTATAAAAAAAATTCAGCAGCTGCATAGCACCTGCCTACACAATTTATTTAAGACGTGTTTAGCTAGACTTTTGTGAGTACTGAACTGGAAAACTAGAATTACTTTCCAAGGGATTTAGATTTATCAACAACTCTTCCCCAAAATAAGAGAGATGGTTGGCAGGAAAGCAAGTTATAAACAGTTAACGATGAGCTTAAGAATGGGTACCAAAAAAGGACAGTCAAGTTTGCTTTTTAATTTGTTAGGACAATTTTATTATTTTTCTTTTTCTATTGTTATGAGTTGTTTATGTATTCATTTAAAGAAGTATGTATTTCTCCGTGTGTATATGCGTGGGTGAGGTATTGATGTGTGCCACCTCTGACATATGAAGGTATAGGTGCAAAGCATTGTTTAGCACCCAAGAGAACCTCCCTGTAATGGTGCTGGTGCTGAATGGAGCACAGTGCTCAAGGTAATGGTATATGCTCTGGTAATGGTATATGTGGAGAGTGGAGTACAGTGCCCAAGAGGACATCTGATAACAGTGTGGATGGTATGTCAAGCAAAACAAACCTATAAAAACATCATGCTTAATGGAGAGCATGAATACACTGTCCAAAGATCAAGAACAAGAGAGATGTTCATTTAGCACTTCTATTTAGCATTGGGCCGGGGGAGCTAGTCGATGCAATAAGACAAGGAAAAGAAATGAAGACACACAGATGGGAAAGAAGGAACTGAGTTAATTCTATTCACAGATACCATAATTGTCTACGTAGAAAATTCCACAGGGAGAAGATTCTAACAACTAATGGAGTAAGTACGTGTAGTAAGTTCTCAGGTTACAAACAAACCAAGGCAAATGTGTTTCTATAAATTATCAACAGGTGATGGAGAATAACATCATATGCTTGGATAGGATGACCAAAGATTTTGAAGCTATAAAGCAGTGCTGAAAGAAACTGAAAGAGACATCTGATTTTTACTAGCCGGAAGACCTGATATCATCAAGATGTCAGTTCTCTTCAAATTCATCTACGGATTCCTAACTATTGCAGGCAAGCAGACCTATTTGTATATGTTGGCAATATGGTTCTAACATGTATGTGTAAGTGCTCATAATCTTAGAGTGCCTAAGACAACTTTGCAAAGAAAGACCAATCCTCCCTGATATGAAAGCTTAGGGTGGTACTATAGTAATTCTAAGACAGGACCGTGGACTGGGGAGACGGATTTGTCGTCAAGTACTTGCTGGGTGCCCTCCTTAGTTTTAACTGTCAGCCTGACACAACCACCTGAGAATCACCTGAGAAGGTAGTCTCCTCAACTGAGGGATTACCTAAATGAGATTAGATCGTGGGCATGTCTGTAGGGGACTGTGGATGGTTAACTGACTCAAACCATTGACGGTGACATCGTTCCCTAGGCAGGGGTCCTGAACTGTGTGAAAGTAGAGAAGGCTAAGAACAAACAAGCAAGAGAGGATGTGTTTATTCTCTTTGCTCTTGACTGGCTGCAACGTGACTGTTTGAATTTCTGCCTTGACGACTCTGGAGTGATGGGCTGTGACCTGGGACTTTGAGCCATATATAAACCCTTTCTCTCTCCTGGGCCGCTTTTTTGTTGGGATATTTTACCACAGCAGAAGAAATGAAGCTAGAACACTGTGTAAGGACCCGAGTTGGATCTTCCAGAAGCCACATGAAAAAGTCAGGTATGAAAACACGCACTTGTAACAGCTAGAGGTGGAGACAGGCAGCTCCTTGAGGCTCACTAGCCAGCCAGCCTGGCTGCACCAGCCAGTTCCAGGTAGAAGTGAGAGGCCCTGTCTCAGAACCCAAGGTGGATGATGTTAGACTGGGACTGGTGGGGGTGATGGGGAAATAAAGTGAGCAGACAGGCATCTCCAGAAGCAGAATTGTTCTTTTAACCAGAGCAGTGGATGGGTGGCAGGCTCTCTAAGGAAGTATAGACTGTGCACACATGGTGTGGGGCAGGGTGGGGTAGGGAATCTCGGGGTTTTATAGGATGGAAAAGGGGAAACGTTGGGGACAGAGAGTCCATCTGCAGATCAGTTCCCCTGCAGTCTGGAAGTGGTAGATACAGGGGTGGTTGGTGTGTAGATCGCCAACCACAAGCTTCCTTCCACAGGTGTTAATGGAGTCCACCTCCCTGTCTAGAGTGTCTCAGTCCACCTGAGGCTTGTAGGTAGTTTACCCCTTCAGATTGCATTCTGAGAAGCATCTGTGGTCGACCTCTGTCCTCCACACACAGGCTCACAAATGTGTACAGGCACCCAGCATCCATGAATACGCACATACACATGCGTGAGCACACACACACACACACAGACTGGTGAGTATTATAATGGAAATAGAAAACTCAAACTTCTTCCTCTTCTTGCTCCTCTTCTTCCTCTTGTTCTTCTTCCCTTCCTCCTCCCCTAACTCCTCCTCCTTCTTTCCCAACCTAGCCTCAAAATCTCTATTCTAATACCTGTTTCCAGGGTGCTGGGGTTACAGCTGTATGCCATTGTGTCTGGCTCAGATAGGACCCCTTAAGGAACTTTAGACAGCTCCTTTTCAGTGGGACAGAGAACAGCTACAAGCCATTCCAGGCTCTGCCCATGTGCCCCTAACCTGCTCCCGTGAGCCTCTGACCCTAGAGCATCTCTAATAGCTGTGTCCTCCATGAGGACAAACCGTTCCACCCAGAGCATCCCCAGAGGCCAAGGTAGCCACTGAACATCCCTGCCTTCCATTCCGAATGATCACCTTCCAAGGACCCAGAAACTTGACTTGACATGACTAGTCTGCCCATCCTCTGTACTCAGACGTTCAAAGGCCTGCCATGGCAAAGATGTGCTATGGCTCCAGGAAGGTTAGTTAGCCTGCCTGGCATGCTAGAGCTCCTGGGGCAAGCATAAAGGTGAGCAATGGCTCCTTCCCCAAAGGATCCGATTACCAAAGACCATGAGGACATTTCCAGGAAGAACTAACTAAGGGGAGAAAGACCCCTCCCCCAGAGTGGGCAGCACTTTTGAGCAGTGGGCCATCAATATAGATGTCCAAGGAAAAAGCCATGCTGCTTGCTTACCTGTCTCTCATCTGGATCTGGAAGGCAACCAAAAGCAGGTGTTAGACTCTTAACTGTTACAACAAGCTAGGCTCAGCTACCCATTCCCAGTACCTTAATTAAAGAGCCTAGTAATAGGGAAAGGCAGAGAAAGGGATGTGTCCAGTGTAGCCACATAGGAGAGAGGAGCTGTTGCCCTCGGGTCTGTCTTTGGAACATGAGGTTTAGGCTTAAGTGCCAGAGGCAAGCACACCTGAGCAGATCTGCTGACAGTCGGTGTCCATCCATCTTTGAGCCATCTGTCTTGCGAGATGGTCCAGTAAGTTGTCAGAAGCCTGTGGAGTCTCTTCCTGGAGGCAAGTTCTTTCCCCGACTAGCACAGAAGGCTTCAGCCTTCCCTTCTCCCAGCATGAGATTGCTGGGGAAACTTGAACTCTTTAGAACCCATTGTTTCAAGACTCTGAGAGCCGAAAGGAGGGATCCACTCACGCTCCTTCCCGAATCTTTTCTCCCGCTAGGGTGGTTGCACAAGGAATGTTTCACATTTCTGTCATTTTTCATCTGCTTCCTTCTTCTAATTTAAGGGGTGGACTACAAACAAAGGAGCTGCAATTTAATGATACCGGCCTGTAAATTTTTTGTGCAAGCAGATACATGTGCATGCCGCTGTGCATGTGTGAATGTCAGAGGACAACCAGGGGCAGTCCATGCTCTCCTCCCAGTTTGGCTTCCCAGGACGAAACACACATCGTTTGGTTCAGCAGGAATCACCCTCACCAAGTGAGTCCTCCCACTGACCCCAGGGTATCACATTTTGTGCGGGTGGTGGGTGGAAAAAATGTCCTGTCCTGCCCTACCCGACCCTGCTTCTCTCTCTTTCTCTCAGACAGGGACTCGGTAGCCCAGGCTGGCCTTGAACACTATACAGTGGCGGATGACCTTGAACACTTTAGTAGAAAACTGACCCTGCCTCGAAGTGACCTCTTTTCCTTTGTTACCTGCTTGCCTCCAACATAAGCATGTAAATCATTTCAGACGTATCTACCTAAGTTATCCCCCCCCCCCCGTACAGCCTGAAGCACAGAAATGGGTCATTATCACATATATATTGTAAGAGGAAGTCAAATCTGAATGATATTTATGACAGAATGGAAGAGATTAGGATCTCCTGTCTACATGATGCCTTTTATAAGCCACTCAATGGAAAAACTACAGCTTAATTTTACAACGACCAAATTTTACAGTTAACTCTTCAGTGCCTGTATTTCAACCAAGCCTGCCTGACCAAGACAAACACCTGGAATAACAGAATTTTCAAAAGATGTAGTAATGATGAGAGGTAGGGGAAGAGAACACAGATTAAAAAGGCAATCATACCTATGTGTTAATATATTAACACTGTAATTCCCAGTTAAAAGATCACACTGAAAATGTTTATAATCACACACACACACACACACACACACACACACACACACACACACACTCAACACACATCTTGAATTAGGCATGCCAAGAATAATAATTTTTAACAGATAATAAATTGCTTTTAAAACCGTAAAAATGAACTGACCAAAGATTTCCTACTTGGTTGTTTTTTGAAATTCTGGAGGCATAGTTAATTTTTCTCTCGCATTGTTTTAGAAGCAAAATTACATATAAAAACAATTACATGAAACCAATAATAATGAATAAATGACTACATTAAGTTAGGTGCACTTTTGGTAATAAACAAAGGAGAGAATTTTCACTCCTATATCTTTGAGATGTAAGAAAGCCCCAGTAAAAGCAAAATTATCAAATATGAAGCTTATGTAATTTTAGGTTAATATCTTTCCTGCTTTAAGAGCTGATTATCAGGGAGGAGGGAATGGTTAACAGGCAGAAACTATTTTTAAATGTCAGAAAACCCCATTTTGTATATCAGTAGTGTGATCTGAAGTTCTTTTCCAAATCTCAGAGTCCTGATAACTCAGGAAAGCTCACACTCAAAACGTTTTGTTTTCATTTTTATCTAGGGCGTGAACGCAGTATGAGATTGCCTCTACCTCTATATTTTATCATAAAGGGGGCTGGGAAAGTCTTTTCTTTTGACAGAGAGCCTTGCCCCTTGGGAACTCTTAGAGAATAGGGATGATAATAAAGAGGGAGAAAGAGGCAGGGTCAAAGACGGCCAACTGAAAGTGGGAGACTGATGAGGTTAGATCCCACACTCACAGTCTAGCTCTGGTCACACAGCTTCTGCACAACCTGGGGCAGACCAGAGACTCACACCACACACACCACCAAAGAAAGAGGGCCACATGCCCAGGTCACAGCGCAGAACTACAGATGTGAAAGGTCAAGATAGTGTGTCCGACCTCAAACCCACCAGCCCTATAGAAATGTTCTCCAATGAGAATTAAAATACGCAGGTTAAAACCAGGACACATACTTTAATAGAACAATCATGGATTTTATCAAAGGATTTATGGTGTTTAAAGATGACACACAAAAAAGCAGGTCTAGTCACCTAAAGAGGACGACAATAAATGCCTGAACGACAGCCAAGAAAACGCAACTATGCATATGGTTGAAGATTATTCCAGGTTTGGAAATTGAGTTCAGTAAGGAGATAAAAATATTGACGAGAACTCAAGATGAAATGGAGATCATATTGAAAAACTCAGTAACCCAATTAGAACACTCAGGGGGAAGCCTTATGAGTATGTGTCAAGTAGACGATCATGATGTAAAGACAAGATGAGTTGGAACACTCGAGCAAAGAATATGAAATTTGAAAATAACACAAAAGAAACATGCAACGACTTTGGAACATCATGAGAAGACCAAATTTTCAAAGCATAGTTACAGATGAAGGAAAACAGCCCCCAGATCAATGGAATCAACCAGATCTTTAACAGGATCAGAGGAGAACACCTTCAGTCAACAGGGAACCACACGCCCACACAGATATAAGAAACACACAGAACACCCAGTTGACAGGACCAGAAAAGAAATCCCCTGTGCCATATTAAGTTAAAACATTAAATATACAGAACAAAAAGGTTTGGAAAGCAGCAAGAGGGGGGAAAAAACCCACAAGTCACATATAAAGGAAACCCCATCAGAATAACAGCCGATTTCTCAACAGAAATTTTATTAGCCAGAAGAACCTGGAGCAATGAACTTGGGGTTCTTAAAGACCACAGATGCCAGCCTAGACTACTCCAGCAAAACTCCCTGCCATAGTTGAAAGAGAAAGAAAAATTCACTGCCATATAAACAGTGTAAAAGAAATCGTGTCCACCAAACCAACCCTACAGAGAACACCAAAAGCAACACTTCAGACTGAAGAAAGGAATGAGCATAGCCAAGAGACTACAGACAGAAAACGATTAAAACTATAATTACTGAAACACAAAATAGAACTAAGACCACAAACAACAACTGCAAAACCAGAGCAGTCAACACACGCCTTCCAAAAAGAAGCTGAAGTATTAATGGTCCCAACTCCCTAGTCAAAAATCACAAATCTGTTGAATGGACTAAGAAAGGAAATCCATCTGTCTATTGTCTACAAAAGACTCATTTTACCTTCAAAGGTAAGAGTCAGCTTTAAGAAAAAGTATGGAAACAAATATTCCCCAAGTGGAACCAGGAAGCAAGAAGTTGTTACTAATTCTATGTCTGAAAAAAAAGATAGACTTTAAACTAAATCAATTCCAAGAGATAAACAAGTACACTTTATTCTAATCAAGGTGACAACCAAGAAAACATTACAATCCTAAACATATATGCACCAAACTCTGGCACACCCAGTTTTATTTAAAACAAAACAAAACAAAAAACTGAAACATACTATTGGACTTAAAGACACATGTTAAGTCCAACTCAGTCATAGGCGATTTCAATACTCCAATTTCTCCAATAGGTAGCTCCAATATGGATAAAAAAAATAAACAGAGAAACCTTAGAATGAACTGATATCATGCACCAAATGAACATGACAGATATGTACAGGATATTCCATCCAAACACCAAAGAATATAAAGTTTACTCAGGGGCCCACGAAAGCATCTCTAAACTAGGTCACATGTTTGAACACATACACACACACAAATTATTAAATTCAGAAAAAATTTTAAATACCTCCATGTATCCTTTCTAGCCCAAATGCAATAAAACTTAAAATCAATAATAAATGAATTCCTAATCACTACACGAATTCAGGAAAATTAAATAACACAATACTGAATGATGAATGGGTCAAAACAGAAACCAATTCCCCTCCCCAGAATTAAATGAAAATGAAAACACAACACACACACACACACACACACACACACATACATACACACACACCCTCTGGAACACATTAAAAGCAGTCCTAAGAGGGAATTTATGACTCTGAGATCCTCTATTAAAATACAGAAATGACACAGATGAATGACTTAATATGTATGCAAAAATTTGGAAAAACAGGAACAAACCAAATCCAAATCCAGTAGATAAACAGCAAGGAATAAATAAATAAATAAACAATCGAACGAATGAATAAATAAATAAATAAAATCAGAGCAGAAGTCAGTGAAACAGAAACAAAGAAAACAGTACAAAGAGTCAGAACCCAAGGCAGTTAGTTCCTTGAGAAGATAAGGAAGATCAGCCAACTCTTGACCCAGCCAACCAAAAGAAAGGAAGAGATGGCCCAAGTGAACAGAATCAGAGGTGAACGTGGAAACATTCCAACAGACACCAAAGAAATTCAGAATATTATAAGGGGATACTTTAAAAATGTATACTTTACTAAACTAGAAAAATCTAAAAGAAATGGATGAATTCCTCAATTCATTCAAACAATTAAAGTTAAACTTAGAAGAGATCAACAAACTAATCAGACCATAAGAAATATGGTGATTGACACAGGAATAAAAAGCCTTCCAACTCAAGTACCCCAGGCCCAAATGGATTCACAGCAGAATTCTATCAGAGTTTCAAATATTTGTGACCAATACTTCTTAAATTATTCCAAAAAGACGGAAGGGGAGAAAGAGAGAATGTAAGGGAAAGAAAGAAAGGAAAGAGAGAGAGAGAGAGAGAGAGAGAGAGAGAGAACAAAAAGAAACAGAAAGGTCACTTCCAAACTCCATGAAGCCAGTATCACCAAACCAGTTAAAGATACAACAGCAACTAAAATAAAAACTATAGGCTAATATTCCTTGTAAATAAAGATTCAGAAATCAATAAAATATTTGCAAACCAAATATGGATACGTATTGAAAAGATTAGCCATTATGACCAAGTTGGCTTTATTCCAGAGATGTAGGGATGGTTCAAGGTACACAAGTCAATAAATATAATAAATCACGTAAATGGACATGAAGACAAAAATCACATGACTATTTCAATAGATGAAGAAAACACCCTTCACAAAATCCAGCAATTTTCATAATAAAAGTTTTTTTAATGACACCAGTCCTGATGACCTCCATCAGCTGCAAAGAGAAGGTTCTGTGGAACGCAGTTAGGAATTATACTGGTTGGGTAAGGCGACAGTAGTTGATTCTCCTTTAAGATCCATGACTTCACTAGCCTCAGGTATTTGGTTCAGTTTCCAGTACCAGGCATGTGGGTCAGGCCCAAGTCCAATCAGACAGCTATCGATTACCACCAAGATGTGAGTGACACTATTGCATCTTTAGAAGTATCTTGCAGGGCTGGTCACTGCTGTGATTGACAGGCATCAGGACTGGAGAGGGCTATTGATTGCTACCCCTCTTCAGCATCTTGCATTGTGCCTTCCTATATACTATGAAAGCTCGTCTTCAGGAGGAGGTGCCTAAAGCTAAGGTGGGTTTCTTGTAGACAACAGAAAGATGGATTTTGTTTCTTGATCCATTCAGCCAGCCTGTGTCTTTTGACTGGACATAGGCCCATAGGCCTGTGAGTGTGGAGATGGCAGCAGGGTTTATGGAAGCGGGGGGACACGGGGACGGGGACATGGGGACTTACCAGGCAAAGATGACTCAAGAACAAAGCCAGTTCACAAGCCTTGGTCTGGGGCTAGGTGTGTGGGGTGGAGATCTCTGCTGCATGTCTCATTGCCCACAGCAAAGACCACACAACATCTGCCACAGCCTTCTTACAATCCCACCCCGTGTGTGCTAACTTCAGCTCCGTTCATAAAGGAGACATATCACCCCATACCACATAGAGGAAGCTAGCTATCCTGGGATTTCATCTAAGGAAGCTTCACTCTCAAATGCTTGGTGTTAGCTGCATATTCTATCAGCCACTGCAGGGAGCATGCAACCGTCACTACCTGCCATACCACATGGGGAAATGTAGCTCTATCAGGACTGCTCTTTCTCTAATGAATCACCCTCAAGAGATCAGCCTCAGTTGCATGTCTTATCATCCATCACAGGGGTCATGCAGCTGATCTTCCTGACTCATCTTTGATTCTGTTCATCTCTGCTTGAGGGCCAAGCAGGTTGTATGACTTTACCTGGGGAGGTGTGAACAAGTTTATGCAACCAAAATAGAATACAGAATATAGACCAGGGGTGTGCATGTAGTTTAATGTACTAGTACATTGACTGAAGTCACTTACTGGAGTCTGGGTGAGCCAAAGACAGCTGCATCCATAGGTAATGACTCACAGAAGCTGCATCCTCGGAGCTCGCTGCACAACTTGCAGGCAACTCTACTGGAGAGTCTCCTTCTCTAGCAAGTCTTTACTGCTTTTATACGTCTATAGGGGGCATTTCTCAGGCGTGAGACTTTCTGACCTTCCTGAGCCTTGTGCTTTTCCTCAGTGTCTTAAGTTTCATGAGTCTCCTCCTTCCATCCAGGAGGGGGCGCTTCAGTCTAGAAGAAGTAGCTAAGAAACAGCCACATCTCCAACATCTATGGTAATTCCAATGTTCTCTCTTTCCATGCTGTCTTTATGAGATGACAGGGCTGTGTGTCTGCGTGTGTGTATGTGGGTGTGTGTGCATATGAGTGCATAAGTCATATGCTCACATGCAGAAACCAGAGGGGGACCTCAAGTGTCTACCTCCATTCCTCTCTGCCTTTCTACCTTGAGACAGGATCTCTAACTAAACTGTAAGCTCACCATTTTGGCTAAATTGACTAGCCAGTGAGATACTGGAGTCTGCTCATCTCTATCACAGAGTTCTGGGGTCACAGTCAAGAGATGATTAGTGTTAATGGTCAGCTTGACCAAAGTCTTGAATCACCCAGGATATGAGTCTCTGAGCATGCCTGC
>CABHPH010159517.1:0-11225 GCA_902168325.1 Peromyscus nudipes | reverse complement strand
GACAGACAGACAGACACACACACACACACACACACACACACACACACACACCCCTCACCCTATCCAAGATACTAGGGCAGGGGGATAAAACCCAGAACCTCTCACTTGTAAAGCAAACACTCTACTTAAATTTGATCTCCAGGGCCCAGGGCTCTTCATTATAACCTGTGTTTTGTTCTGCATCTCTGTTCCCCTGTCTATAAAATGAAGCAGCAGAGAACAGTGGTGTGAAGAAGCTAAAGCTTTGGGCTCTAAATCCTAAAACTCATCAATTCAAATCCTGCGTCGATCCCTTAATGCTGTGCGACTTCAGAAAATTACTAAACCCCTCTGAGCTTTGACTTCCATTTTAGCAGGTCTTGAAAAAAGTGTCTGCCTCACAGAGTTGATCTAAGGATTGACCATCATGGTGCTCATACACAGAGCTGGGGCGTGAGGGTCTCTGTGGCTCCGATGACCTCACCTGGCCCTTCCCACACAGGGTTTCCATAGCATTCGTGATGGCCTTGATGCTCAGCATCCTTCCCTGGGAGGGAGGCACTAACGCTGCATTCTACACACACAAGACAAATTGAATCCAGAAATGTTTCATCTGAAACCAACCATTTTAAGACAATTGTTTACAACTCTGTTTACTCCCCAAAAGGGCTACCCTAAGCATGCAGTCCCTCCCTGCCATGAACAATGGAGTAGAGAGAGAATCACCCCCCAGGGGCTTCTCTGGACCCCAAAGCTCAGCCGAAGACGTCAGAAGCCTGAACACAGGAGGGAGGGGCTGTGTGGAAATGATAAGGAGCGGGTTCCGAGGGTTACAGAAAACAATGAAATCGTAATATTTTCACAGCAGATTTCATCAGTGCCGCTCGAGTGCATTCCATTAAACCTCATTTATTAAATTTTGAGGAACATAATTTAGATATAAGATTCCGGACAAACAGGTTTCGGAATAGCTGATTCCGGGTGCGTCGACGAGCCCCCATGCGTAGAAAATAAGCTGATGTTTTACATTTTGGTGGTCTCCAGAGAGTCTTCATCTACAGTTCACGTGGGGAAAGGCATCTTGGAGCTGGAGGAGGGGAGGGGGCTCCATGCTGTGACTTGGAGTCTACCCCCATCATCCCAACAGCCATTTGGAGAGATTCCCTGCCCTGTAGCGTAAACATCTCTCAGGTCCAGCAGGCAGTGTTTCTCTGTGTTCTGGAATTTCTAAGCCAAGAAGTGGGTGGGCAGGAGCCAGGGGCAACAAGGTACCCACACAGCATGGCTAGCTCATTTCTTCGTCCCAGGGTCTCCCCTCTGTGCCTCCCAAGATGCTCCCTCGTTCCCTCACAATCTCTTGTGCTCATGTTTCCACCCGAGACTTAATCAGGATCTTTGGGTTGTGAGGTAGATTACACTTTTATTCCACCATTTCAAGGTCATTGGGAACCCTCATAACCTACACCAAGCCCCAAAGGCTTCCTCCGCCCTCCAAGCCCAAGCTGACCCTTTGTGTAAATAAGACGAGAACTCCAATGCAAGCCCAAGACTTAGTCTGTGGAAATTGCTTCTTGTCTGTCCCTGGGCCATACAAGGCATGAATATATATTGGATGGAAAAACTGACCCTTAAAGAGGGTGCTCTATGGCCAATTCCCCTGAATTAAGACACCCTCTCCAGGAGGTAGGAGAAAGACTTGCATACTTTAGAGGGCCCAGGAAGCTCAGAAAGCTACCAGAGTCATGAGGTAATGTAAGTAGAAACGGTTGCTTGGAAAAGGGTCTCTTCCATGAAGGTGCCGTGCAGGGAGCTGCAGGGATTCATTCAGCCTTCCTAAATCATTGCCTATGTTGGCGTGGGCTCCCTGGTGATGCAGATGCCTTTGGGTCATCCATGATCCTGTGTGTGACCCCAATATATCCACTGGTTCGCCAAGTTGCACCTGGATGGAAGGATTTCTTTGATCTGTCTTCGGTGTCCCATCTGGGATGAACAGATATTGGTTCTCGTCTCCCCAGGAAAAGTCACACAACAGAGGGAAGCAGTGGCCCCAGGATCACACAGGGATTGGGTGGAAGAAGCAGGGATTAAGCCCTGGTGGTGTTTCAGAGGACTAAAGTCTGAGCTTTGATGTAGGCTGTGACAACAATCTTTGGAGGCACAGGTGAGAGGCAGAGCTCTTTGGTACAAGCAGCTCCAGAGAGCCAGTCCTCTATGTGGGGACATACCCAAGGGTACATCTTGGGACAAGACAGAGACAAGCTGGACCACAGAGATGGTGGTGGGTGCTAATAGACTCCTGGTAGATCCGGAGGCCTGAATCACTTCATAAACTCCAAGGGGAGAATGCCCTCTGCCTGGTGCCTAGCTTTGGGCGATTAGGATTAGTGTGAGAGCCATGATTCCCATGAGGGATTGCTAGCAGCCTGGGCTTACTCCGTTTCTCAAGAAGAGGATGTGGCAAACCTGTCACCAAGACTTTAAATCCAAGTCAAGACAGCATTAAATACATGCCGGATCGGCTTCAGTTCAAATACTACCCCCATCACTTGCTGCTCCCTGACTCCTCTTACGGACGAGCAAATTCTGGACCCCATACCCTTTCTTTGTTTGTGCTACGAACACCTCACAGTTTGGGAGTTTCTCATCTTCCACTCAGACTCCCTTGGTCGCCTAAAGTCCTTTAGCTGAGGGCCTTTGATGGTGGACTCATGCTCTTTTAACTCTGGACAGACACAATCAAAGAATTAACACGCACCCCAACCAGAACCCGGACTTAGCCAGCCCAACAGAGTGAGCTACAGATGGCCATTCCCTTCATCCTTGGGTGGGTATTTGTAAGGCAGGGCTCCACCTCCCAAGCTGCCAGGGTCTCCTAATGGGATTAAGCTCCAGCTGCCCAAAGGCAATGGATGACTTGATAATCCGCCTTTAAGTAATGGCCATCTTTTTCTTATCTTTCTCCTTCATGCCTCTTCTCTCCTACCGTTGAACTCAAATCCTTGTCTCCACGGCTGCTTCTGTAGAGATCCAAATGAGGACGGTCCCTGCTGTCTGTGGAAGCTCAGGCATGTCTTTGGAGCGCTCTGCTGCATCTCCGTTTCCTCATTGTCTTAGGGCATTGGGTCTTGAGCACGAGGTGAGTTCAAATGTGCTAAGTTCAAGCTTTGAGAAGTACCCAATATGCAGGGAATCCTGGAAGTAGTAGCGATGACTATATCAAGGTCTGGAGAGAGGGCCTGGCTCCTGCTGGGACTTCAGTGCAGCGTCTGCTTCGAGAAGCAGACGGAATCTCTGGGGACAGAGGGCCGCTTTCCCATAGCATTCTTTTCATCCTGCCTGACAGCTAGGTTCTTCTGGTTGCCTGGAGCCCACTCAGTCTCACACAAGCAAAGATGTTTGCCACAAGGCCGCGGTTGTGGGATACAGGTGAGCATCTCTGGGGAACTACAGAACAGCTCACACCGTCATTGTGCGCCAAGCAGGGAACAGTATAGGGGCGGGAGTTCAGACTGGGGGACACTTCTGATGGCTGAGCTATCCTTGTCCTCAGGTCCTGAGTGCAAGATGTTTGTGCACCCTCTCTCTAAAGATCTCTTGCTAAGGCACCCTCCACCCCCAGCCCTCTCCCCTACCCTTACTCCTCCCCTTGTATAACTCTCTGGTTCTCTTGAGAGCCCTGTGGATTCCGACCCAGTTGAGGAATAACCAAAGGAGCCCCCCACACACACCTTAAATTCAGTCTTGGGACATCCTTGAGTACAGGTGGGCTCTCCTGCCTGCCCCCTGCCCCACACAGAGTCAGCAAGAGGGGTACAGAGAGAAGCAAACAGAAGCAAAAAAACGAAAGTGGATGTGGAGCAGAATAACTCTGTAAACAGCTTAAAGAAGACATAGGACCAGACGTGCTCAGGCATTGTCCCCAAGGCCACCAACACACCATCTATTCATCCCCACACTGGGAAGACTGAGACAAGAAGAAGGGATGGGCAAGAGAGAAGGCTGTTATGTGGAGAGAACTATGTCCTGGACTGGGCAGGAAAGAGGCAAAAGGAATTGTTTTCCTGCATCCACAAGCCAGCTAGCTTTATCAACTATCTAATTAAAATCACCAACCAAATTCATTCCGTAAAAGGCCAGTTCATAGGGGTTGTGCCTGGGGTTGCCCTATTCATGCATCTGCCTTTTGTTGGCCCTGCCCCTCACTAGAATACTCTTAATGAGCAAGGGACCTTGCCTGAAATGTTTAATGCTTTATCCTCAGGGTCTGGAATTTGGCTTATGGTTCTAGGTATCGGCAATGATTGATTGGAGTGAGTATTGAATCCCTGAGTGAATGAACAAATCCGATAGATGTTCATGGAAAGCTCCCTCTAAGTCACTAGATTCCCCTCTAATCTTGCCCAAAGGATCATCTCAAGCCTCAAATGTGCACAGCACACTGGGAGATGCCCAGCAGAGTAGCAAAAATACACTTACCGGGAAGGAAGCTGAATCAGCCCATACATGGCCTCTTAGCCCTGTCCGCAGAGGAACTTAGCCAGGTTTTCCTTCTAGCCACACACCAGATCCTCAGAGATAATACAACCAACCCAGTTTCCTCTGTATTATTTCATTTCATAGGCCCTCTTGAACCTGAACCACTGCCCTGATCACCTGCCTCTTTTTCCAGCTCCGAGTCCCCTGATGAATGCCTACAGACCATAACTCTCCCGCCAGTCTGCTCACTCACTGGGGCATTATTTAACAGAAACATAAAACAAACATGGTAACAAAAACAGCTCTTGCAAACGTTCATTTAAAGGGATTTAAAATGCCCTTTGAAAGATGGATAAACCCCATGATGTCTCGGACTTGCTTTACCCAGAGTGGACAATAGGATACACAGGGCAAGTCAGTCCCTTGGGGAGATGCATGTGGCTTCATGGATCACAAGACATCTTTGAAAAACAAGGGGCTTGGTGGTGTGATGGAGCGAGACGCCAATGCCTAGCTGAATCACACACAGGACTTTGAATCATCTTCAGCATTAGGCAGAGGCTCTGGAAGTCTTAATGAAGTATCCACAGGGTGAACAAATCAGACCCATGGGGTTCTTGTAAGATCAGAGGCAGTAGTTGCTCAATAAAAATGGCCATTAATGTGGAGTAATTCATTCATCCATGCCTATGACAGGCAGAGACCTGGAGGGACAAGCTTCTCAACTAGGAACTCCAATACCTCAGGACTGACGGACTTTCTGTATGCAGCCAAAGTAGAAGTCTCTAGCTCTGGACTTTCCAAGCACTGGATGTGTGCTTCAAGACTCTGAAGACCCATGGGCCCATTTCTAATGGCCCTGAGTTAGCCTCCAGTTCCACATTGCTCAGTGTTTGAGAGACCAGAGCAGAGTCCTTAATTGTATGTCTTGAAATACCCTTATTTCTCCATCCATTTTGAAAGATAGCTTTGCTTGGCATAGCACTCTGGGTTGACTGACAGCTGTTTACTTTCAGGGCTTGAAATATACATAATTTCCTGCTTTCCTAGTTTGGGGGTTTCCTGATGAAAGGTCCAATGTTCCTCTGATAGCTCTGCCTTTGTGCATGAGTCTGCTTTTTCCCACTGTAGATTTTAATATTTGTCTTTACTTTTTATTTCTGACATCTTCACTGTGGCATGCTGTGGGGGAAATTCTTCTCTGGTCATGTGTTTGGGATTCTAAAGCCTCTTGCATTTGGCTGTCAACATCTTTCCCTAGATTTGCAAGCTTGCCCGCTATGACTTGTTTTCTATGATAATTTGTCTATTCTTCTTGATTTTTAGCCCAGCTCCTTCTGTCCCCTGGATTCTTAGGCTTGGTCCCTTGAATGTATCCCAGACTTCTAGGAATTGTTAGTCATGCCCATTGACATTTTTCTTCACACATGAACAATTGTATCACGGTCTTGACTTTGTCCTATGTTCCTGGATTTTGTTCTTCTGAGTGGTCTTGTCTGTTGGTGATGCTCTCTAGTGTGTTTTTTGATTGCTTTTTCATTTCCAGAATTCCTGTTTGGTTCTTCATAGGTGTTTCAATCTGTTGCTGAATTTATCTTCTATATCTTCTACTTTCTCCCCCAACCTGTGGTTTCACTCACTTTAGACACCATCTTGTCAAGATCTTGACTGGTGTCTTAGTCAGGGTTACTACTGCTGTGATGAAACACCATGACCAAAAGCAAGTTGGGGAGGAAAGGGTTTATTTCACTTCCACTTCCACATCATAGTCCATCATTAAAGGAAGTCAGGACAGGAACTGGTGCAGAGGTCATGGAGGGGCGCTGCTTACTGGCTTACTCCTCATGGCTTGCTCAGCCTGCTTTCTTATAGAACCCAGGACCACCAGCCCCAAGGCTGGCACCACCCACAGTGGGAGGGGCCCTCCTTCACCAATCACTAATTAAGAAAATATTCTACAGGCTTGCCCATAGCCCAATCTTATGGAGGCATTTTCTTAAATGTTCCCTCCTCTCAGATGACTCTAGCGTGTGTCAAGATGAAAGGAAACTATCCAGCACAACTAGATTTCCTTTGCTCGTCTACTTAGTTAAGCCTTTTATGAGGTCATCCACCCTTTTTTACAGTAGGGTACTGAATTCTTCTTCAGGCATCTCACTTATCTTGGTGATGTGAGGGGAACTGGGTTGTTGGCGATGGGTTGTGGTGGGAAGTCCTCATTCTCTGTGTTTCTTTGTTGTTTCTTCGTGTATGTTGGGATTCATGTCTTCCTGTTTTAAATGGCCCCTTTCTCTGACTCCATGCTGTTGGCTGGTTAATACAAAAAGGTTTCCTGTGGCTAGGTAGAAAAAAACTAACTGGCAAATAAGTGGGAAGTACCACGGAGTCTCACCCTAAGTACCTGCAGAGTATATGACTCCTGTAGGAGTCATCAGGAAGAGTCAGAGCTTGAGTCTGAACCAAGGAACTGCCAATGTGTCCTCAGCTGTGTTTCAGAACAACCGTAGAACAAGGGCTCCCAGGGGCCTCCCAGTTCACACGCTCTCTGTTTTGAGCAGGAAGGCCAGTAGCGGCTATCCTATGCCTGTCCTGTTGGTCCTGTCCTGCTGGTCTGTCTAAAACAGGTTGTCTTCAAGCTCTGCAACTTGACACCTTCAGTACTTCCCAGGAACCTCCATTTCCTGGTCTGTGAAATGGGAGCAAATTAGCACCCAGTTATCACGTGCTTTGCTATGGATGCCAATAACTCTGGTGTGCCAGTAACTTTTCCGTGGCTGTGATAAAACACTGTGACCAAAAGCAACTTAGAACAGTTTAATTTTGGCTTATAGCTCCAGAGGGATCAGAGTCCATGATGGCAGACAGGCAGGGGAGCAAGCAGCTGGCCATCCACGGTGGCAAGGGCAGGAGACTAAGAGCTTACATTTCACAACGCAGAGAGAGCGAACTGGAAATGGCGAGCAGTTTTTCATCCCGAAGCCTGACACCAGTGATGTACTTCCTCCAGCAAAGCTGTCCCACTTCCTCCACAAACAGAGCTGCCCACGGAGGACATTTTCATCCAAACCACCACATCAGGTAGGAGCTGCGCACAGCACCTGCCTCTTGGCTTCCATGTTAATCTTCATCTCTCTAAGCACCCTGAGCATCCTCTGACTTAGAAGCTGACATTCTACATGAGAATTATGGGTGCACCTATCTATTAGGCTCTGCACCATAGCAGGCAAGTAAGAAAGCCTACATATGCATGTCCTTGTCTTCAATAAACCCCAGTACCCCGACATAGAGGAAATGTTTGTTGAATAAATGAGTGTCAGAACAAATGTGTGAAATAAATACTCTGTGTTCTGCTCTGTGCTCTCTGTGATTTTGACACCTAGATTCACAGGGCTGCCTCCTGACTGTTGCTGTAAAAGATGAGTTAGAAAATCTTGAGTCCTTCCCATTGGTCCTGTTCATCGCACATCTGACCACATGAGCTGGTGAAGAGTGGAGAGGCGGGTCCAGCTGCAGATGCTGCTGTGGGTGGGATGAAGACCCTGGAGAATGAAGAACCGGTTCCAACGTGGAGACATCAGAGCTCCAGAAACATCAGAACCCAGCCTTTCCTCAAGTGCTCTCTGAGAGTCTGTTCCAATATGTTCTGCTGCCCCAAACAGCTGAAGGCAAACTGGAATGCAGACACAAGAATGGATGTATAGGCTTCCTTCCAATGCCTTATAAAACATTATATTTGGCCAATTTAGGAAGTAAACCAAAATAAAAAGAGATACCAAGTAAGGAAACACAAACACTGTCATGATCCAAAGCACAACCGAGAGACAGTAGTGACCTATGTATAACCTCCTTCAAAGCCAGGGTCCTTATGCTCAGCAACACTGCAAGCCTGAGGTGGGAAATGGATGCTGCTTACCCATGGCAGACATCACTAATCAATTACAGCATGCTTTCGCTTTAGTTGGTGATACAAATGCTTCCCATCCTGTTGATTGGAGCAAGCCGCTGCTAATCTATTAGCCACCGTACAGCATTAACCTCCCTTCCCAAACCTGACCAAGATGCTCACACCACCTGTGTCATCTACAGACAAACCTCCTTGCCTGGTTTCCTCTAACGACTCAGATGGTACAGTTTTAATGACATCAGCACATCAGCGTGGAGCAGACCATTCGTTTCTTTCGGTACCCCCACCCCCACCCACCCCACCCCCACCTCCAACCTCCCCAGTCTCCATAACTCTCTTGCTTTTCCTTTCTTTTTCTTTCTTTCTTCCTTTTTCTTTCTTTCTTTTTTTAATTTTTTTATTTTTTTATTTTTTGGAGACGGTTTCTCTGTGTAGTTTTGGTGCCTGTCCTGGATCTCGCTCCATAGACCAGGCTGGCCTCAAACTCACAGAGACCCGCCTGGCTTTGCCTCCCGAGCGCTGGGATTAAAGGCCTTGCGCCACCACCGCCCAGCGATTCTCTTGCTTTTCTTAACCTCATTTTAGGGGAACATAACACACAATGGTGGGGCTGGAGAAACGGCTCCATGGTTCAGAGCATGCATTGTTCTTACAGAGGAGCCGGGTTTGATTCTAAGTACCCACATCAAGCAGCTCACTTGTAACTGCCTGTAACTCCAGCTTCAGGAATCTCATATCTTCTGACTCTCCAGGCGCATACACAGACACATGTGGGCATAGAGATAATAAAAACGTAAATAATGATATGCACAATGGCAAAATGCAATCTGTGTTCACTATAGCTTGTCACTGAGGGGAGCCAGGAGGTAGCTCCATTGGTAAGTGCTTCGTTTGAAAGCATGAGAACCTGAGTTGGGTTCACTCAGAACCCACCTGAAAAGCCAGGTCTAGCAGCATCGCCTGTAATCCCAGCTCTGGGGAAACAGAGCCTGGAGGATTCCTGGGGCCTGTGGGACAGCCTATCCCAATTGGTGAGCAATCAGGTTCAGTGAAAAACCCACTCTGAAATGTAGCTAGAGTTTTCCTGCCAGCCCACAGTCAGGACAAATCTCTGCCACCCGCCAGTCTCCAGCTCCCAAGTCCCGCCAGTCTCCGAGCCCACTTATAAAATAAACACACAGACGCTTACATTATTTAAACTGCTTGGCCATTAGCTCAAGCCTATCATTGTCTAGCTCTTACTCTTATATTTAGCCCATTTCTATTAATCTCTACTTTGCCACGTGGATCGTGGCTTACCGGTACCTTACATCTTCCTTCTCCTGGCCGCGGCTCCGGGCCGTCTCCCCTCTACCTTCCTGTTCCCTCAATTCTCCTCTCTGTTAGTCCCGCCTATACTTCCTGTCTGGCTACCGGCCAATCAGCGCTTTATTGATACAGAGTGATATCCACAGCACTGAAAAAGTAAAATGAATGGGCCAGTGAGGAGGCTGAGCAGGTAAAGGCACTGGCCGCCAAGCCTGAGTTCAATCCCTGGATTCCCCCCAAGTTGTCCTCTGACCTCTATCACACGTGTACCACAGCATGTGCATGCATCCCACCCCACGCATACGCACACATGCACACACAGGTGTGCACACACATCCAATGAAATGCATCACTAAAGTTGTTCGTGACTTTGTGTAGTAGCTTCTCTCCGAGTCTCCGAGAGGGAGACGAATGCCTTCCTGGTTTAGAATCAGCACTGAGTGTCTCCTGACCTGCCAGACCCTTGTGTCTGGTGACCTCTGTGCGCTCTCTACCCGGCATGGCCTCTCTTGGCACCGATAGCACAGAGTTCCCAGAATTATTGCACTCTCGATATGCAATTCCCCATTTGCCCCTTCCCTGAGCCCGGCTTGCTTTCTGAACTGTCTGCCTCTTCCGAATTACTTATCCTAATTTTCATTACTTTACCTCGGTTCCCCTTTGTGGATGCTTGGGGGCCATGCCGAATACCTGGGGGGATACGCCTGGTTTAAACAAACAAACAAATAAATAATGCCCTGATGGTATGGGGCACTATTTAAACTCTAACATCAGATCCAGGAGCAGGTGTTGGGGGCTGGAGCTCGCCAGGGAGAAAACATCATAGTCTCTCCTACTGAGCACCTGAAAGAGCAAATAAATACAGGGGTGGAGGGAACGGTGCAGCTCTACATGGTTTGGGTCCCTAGACGCCCGAGATCACTAAGTAGCCTCCTAAATCAGCTTCTCAATAGGCACACAGACTTTAATACCAAACACAAGCGTTCGAGGCGTTGGGGGGTAGGAGAACCATTTCTCTCACGGCCCCCATAACTCCCGGTTATTCATTGCCTAAACTATCTGTGGAAACCGCTATGGTTTGAAGCTAAATGTGTGGGCTTTGGAGTTAAGATCCACATTCTGCCGCTCAAACTATGTTCTGTTCACCTCTGTTCCTGAGACTCGGTTTCTTTCCTGGGATTGTTCAGTGGCTTATGGGAAATGATATACGGGAAACGTCTAGCACGGTACTTGGTATATGAAATTATGAAGTAGCCATTACTTTATGGCTCTGATTAACCCTCCCCCTAAATCTTATCAACTGGAGGCTCTGCTTTGCTGGCACCTGCTGGAGGAGGGGGCAGTGTAGCTTACCATACAGACCTTGTAGGCTCAAGCCCAGAGTCAAGTACATTGGGTTGTTTAAAATAAGCTTTAGGGGCTGGAGAGATGGCTCAGTGGTTAAAAGTACATACTGCTCTTCCAGAGGAGGACATAGGTTTGGTTCCCAGCAACCACATATTTGGTGGCTCACAACTGCCTGTAACTCCAGCTCCAGGGGATCTGAGACCTCTTA
>CABHPH010159516.1:0-20635 GCA_902168325.1 Peromyscus nudipes | reverse complement strand
GGCTGGGTCTTTCTACCTAGCCCTGACTAGCACAGAACTTTCTATATAGACCAGAATAGCCTTAGACTTGCAAAGGACCTCCTGAGCATTTCTCTTGATGCTCACAAACATGAACCACTGCATCTGAAAGATTTACAGTTTTGATGACGTCTAATATGCCATTGGGGGCAGGGGAATTCATGTTCATGCCTTTTTTCTTGGCAAATAGAGGAATAAAATATATTCTGGTGTGTGTGTGGGGGGGAACAGGGGGTAAAATACAGATAACACAAATTTTACTATTTTAATCATTTTTAAGTGTACAGTAGTTCAGTGGCTTTCAGTGTGGTCACATCATTACACTGAGTCTCTTCCCAAATTCAAGGAGGTTAAGATTTTTCTCTTACGCTGTCTTGGTAGTTTCAGCACCTATAGATCAATTTCAGTGAACTCTTGTGTTTGGGATGAACGGTGGTGGAGGTTCACGTTGCGTGTTTACACACTCACTCTTGCACCATTTGCTGACAAGAGTACCCTTTTCCCACTGTCTTGCAAATATCCATTGGCTGGGATTTTTTTTGCCTGTTTTCTGAGTTTGCTTTCAGCTCCAGCCTTCTGATTTCCATATGTCGTCTTCCTGAATAGACTCCCTTCCCACCACTCTGTGGATCTAGCTCCTGACTTCCCCTCCCTACTGGCTGACGGATTCCCAGAGTTAGCTTGCTTGTTCGGGGCTTATTTGAGACAGGGTCTCCCTATGTAGCGCATACTGGCCTAGAACTCACTATGTGGTCCAGGCTGGACTTGAACTCTCCATCCTCCTTCTCCTACTTGCTAAGTGCTGGGATAACAGTCGTGCATTATCACGGCCAGCTTGTATTGCAGATTTTACTGAATGCCCCGTCTATCCTTAGACTGCAGTCAGCCTTGCTCCAGCCTGGGCTCTGTGCCCAGCACCTGAGCCCCGCTGCAGCCAGCCATCTGCTGCCATCAGAGCCCTGGAGACAGAGAGATTCATATGGTCCTGCTCAACCCCAGCATCGCAGGCTCTCCCAGCTACTCACCCAGGAAACCCTGATGCTGGAGACCATGGACCTAGCCTTTACTTCATTGGTAGCCCAGTTGTGAACTTCATTAGATCCAGAAATGAGATTTGGCAGAAAAATAATATTGATGGATGATAAAGGTGAACAGGGACACACCCAGCCTTGTGGACCAGTATTCTTCCACATGGAGGGAAACCTTTTAAAGCATGGCTGTTCAGGGGGAACACTAAGATGTTTGTGTATCCAGGGAGATTTAAAGAGGCAAAAGAATCAAACAGAGCCATCTCTACTTAATCATCCATTGTGAATGATGAAGACAGCCTAGCAGAAGCCTAGGAGTGACTTTCTTATGTCATTTAGACTCCTCTGCCTGTCTGGAAGTGGGCAAGTAGCCTCTGATTTGCCTGAGTGTGTTGCACCCATCAGAGTGGAGAAGGTGACTATTGGTCTTAGCTTAAGCACTGGGGTCTGGGCCATCTTTCTAGCCACCAGTCATAAGTCAACATTTGCCTTTGCAGGACAACAGACCTGGTTAGCAAGTCCACAGGTGTGGGGTCAGGGAGTTGTGTGGGGACTGTCTTAAGCGGCTCGTTAGAGGTGACCTCATTAACACTAACTTCTAACCAAGTTTCCCAGCATTCTTGGAGGAAGCCAAAACACCCACTTTCCAGGAAATGCGTGAAGACAACTTCTTCTGAAGACTGTGTCACATGACAAAGAGTACCTGGATATGAGGGGTGAGGGAATGTAAGAGGCGGGTGGGGCACGGGTGAGTATCATCATTACTAACCAGACACTCAGCCATGGGTCATGTTCTAGAGGAAAACAGACTGGGTAGCATTCCTTTCCCAGGCTCACTCTTGGGAACAGGAATAAATCAAAGAGGCTTATGCTGGAGCTTGCCTCTGACATTTTAGGGCTCCAGGGACTTTCTTCTTTTCACAGGCTGTCACCTCCCTGACAATAAGATGCTATAAGAAGCAGAAGGGAAAAACAACTTCCATTGCTCTGGGAGGTAATGAGGGAGAGAAATCTGATGGAAAGTCTGCTCCTGTTAAAGAAACTCTTATTCAAAATAAACATGTTTTTTAGTCTTGCTCTGTAGCCCAGGATGGCCTTGAACAGGCTAGATCCTCACAACTGTAGGGATTAGAGTGTGCACCACCATCCCCAGTCACAAAAATAAAGGATTTAGGCCAAGAAGATGGTTTACCAGGGGTTCTCAACCTTCCTAATGCCGAGTGCGACCCTCTAATACAGTTCCTCATGTTGTGAGGAACATGTTGTTCAATACAGCTCCTCTATGGTTGTGGAGATCCCCCAACCATAAAATTATTTTTATTGTTACTTCTTAACCCTAATTTTGCTACTTTTATGAATCGTAATGTAAATACATAATATGCAACCCCCAAAGGGTCATGATCCACAGGTTGAGAATTGCTGGTTTAGCCAGTAACGTTCCCAGTACTCATGTAAAAGTCAGGCATGGTAGTGTGTACCTGCAATTCTAGTGCTGGGAGGTGGGATCAAAGGATTCCTAGGGCTTGCTGGACAACCGTCTGGTCAAACTGACACTGACCTTCGGTTTTCACATGTGTGTGCATGAGTGCACACACACACACACACACACACACACACACACACGGTCACACATGGACACACACACACACATAATAGTTTTGTTTATTTGGTTTTGTTTTTTGGAGGGTTTCTCTGTGTAGCCCTGGCTGTCCTAGAACTCTCTCTGTAGACCCTATTGGCCTCAAACTCAGAGATCCTCCTGCCTCTGCCTTCCAAGTGCTGCGGGGATTCAAGGCATGCCCATCGTTCGAGGCACAAATAATGCTAAGACAGCTTTCCTACGTGCTCAAGTCTCAGGCTAAAGGCAGATTAAAAAGAGGCTTTGTGGTTTGAAAACCAAATGTTGCTATGAGAAGAGCCATTCTTTGAAGACAGATATATCTAGATATAAATCCTTGATCCTAGAATCAGAGAGAGTTTGAGGAATTGCTTTAAAAAAAAAAAAAAAGGGTCTCTCTACATAGTCCTGACTGTCCTGGAACTCACTCTGTAGACTAGGCTGGCTTCAAACTCACAGGGATCCACCTGCCTCTGCCTCCTAAGTGTTGGGACTAAAGGTGTATGCCACCACACCTGGCTTGGAGAATTACTTAAGTGTTTGTTTATAACCTTGCCCCTCACCCACCCCCACACACATACATACACAGTTTCTCTGTGTAGCCCTGGCTGTCCTGGAACTCTCTCTGTAGACCAGGCTGGCCTGGAACTCAGAGATCCACTTGCCTCTGCCTCCCAAGTGCTGGGATTAAGGGTGTGCGTCACCACTGCCTGGCTGTTTGTTTCTTTTTAAATTTCTCTATAAAATGATGAAATACCCGCTTCCTTGTGCTATTATGGAGATTATTATCTCTTTAAAATAATAGTTACTTTCTATTTCACTTTATTTTTTTTGTAAGACACTGTGTGTTACTGTATTGCCCAGGCTAGTTTTAATTAATGAGCTCAAATGATACTGTTGCCTCAGCCTCATGAGTCTCTCCAGGCATGCACCACCTCCCCCAACTAGTAGCTGATTTAAACAGAGGTTGTTTGTTTGATGTTTGGGGTTTTCATTTTGTAATAGACTGGCTTGAAACTTGCTATGTAGCTCAGGCTAGTCTCAAACTCTCAACCTTCCTGCCTCAGCCTCTTGAGTGCTGAGAAAACAGGTCTGGGCCATTGTATTCAGCTTAAATTGAGTATTATGTGCCAGATAGAGTGCTAAGTACTTTACATCATTGGCTCATTTTAATCTGAGCTCACTATTTAAATGGTGCAAAGAACCTAGTTCAGGGTAAGGTACACAGTAAATGCTCAGTAAATGGTAGTTGATGTCATAGTATCTTGGAAGTAGAGAGGTATCCAGTGGGGTTTCATGGGTCAACTGGGGACTTTGTGTACATTTGCTCTGTTAGGTCCGGTTGAATGGGGATGAAAGGTAAGATCATAAAGAACCAGGAAAATTCTATTTCTGCATCAATAAATTCAAGGAGCACTTAAAGGAAAGTCTCTGGGCATGGGAGGGGGTGGGGTAGGGCATTGTGTAGGAGTTGGGACAGTGAACTCTCTCTCAACATTCTCTGACCACTTCAGCTCCCAGCATCCCACCCTGGGGGATCCTGGATGGGGGACTCTCTGGTCTTACAGTTCTGTACAGTCTAGGAATCCTGACACCCTCAGAGGAGTTTGCAGCTGTGACAGCCTGTCCTTCAGACACTTGCCTCAGGCCCCAAGCTAAACTGAGCTTCTTGTAAAAATATCCTGGTTTTCTGTTTTTATAACTTATAGTGTGCTTCTTCCAGGAAGCAAACACCTTCAAGGGCAAAAAATAGAAAACCCGTGGAGAGCTCTAAGCAAGGCAGTACTGAGGTGAAGTGAGACTTTTCTGAGACAGGGTTCTGGGGGAATCTATGTAACATGGAGTTCTTACTTCAAACCCAAACAAAGAAGCAAAACCCTTCCCTGCCGAGGCCACTTCCCTGTGAACCCAGAGCCCCACAAAACAACAACAACAACAAAAACAAAAACCCAACCAACCAACCAACCAAACAAACAAAAAAAACTACTACTTTTCAGGTTGCATTATCCTGGCAACACACATATTTATATGCTTAGGCATTGTATGTGACTGGCTTTTTAAATTATAGCTTTTTGTGTATGCACATGGGGGTGGGACTGGAAAGATGGCTCAGTGGTGAAGCTACTCTTGCTATTCTGTGGAGGACCCAAGTTCAATTCCCAACACCCATGTCAGGTGGCTCACAACCACTGGGAACTCTAGCTTCAGAGATCTGACACCTTCTTCTGTCCTCTGTGGGCTCCTGCAAACATGTCATGCACACACACACACACACACACACACACACACACACACACACACACTATACATACATACTGTCTTAGGGTTTCTATTGCTATGAAGAAGCACCATGACCACGGGAACTCTTTTTTTTTTTTTTTTTGTTTTTCGAGACAGCTCTTCTCTGTGTAGCTTTGCGCCTTTCCTGGAACTCACTTGGTAGCCCAGGCTGGCCTCGAACTCACAGAGATCCGCCTGCCTCTGCCTCCCGAGTGCTGGGATTAAAGGCGTGCGCCACCAACGCCCGGCCCCACAGGAACTCTTATAAAGGAAAACATTTAACCAAGGGGGCAGCTTACAGTTTCAGAGGTTTAGTCCATTATCATCATGGCAGAGAGCGTGGCGGTGTGCAGACAGATGTGGTGCTCGAGCTGAGAGTGCTACATCTTGCAGGCAACAGGAAGTGAACTGTGACACTAGGTGGTATCTTGAGCATATATGAGACCTCAAAGCCCGCCTCCACAGTGACACATTTCCTCCAACAAGACCACACCCATTTCAACAAGGCCACACCGCCTAACAGTGCCACTCCCTTTGGGGGCCATTTTCTTTCAAACCACCACACATACATACATACATACATACATACATACATACATACATACTCCCCAGTACTGAGGATTGAACCCAAGACCCCACACATGGCGGGCAAGTACTTTACTATGTATTTATAAGCTACATTTCTAGCTCTTAGTGTGTGTGTGTGTGTGTGTGTGTGTGTGTGTGTGTGTGTGTGTCGTGCCAAGAGACGAGGGGTGCTATATGAGTTCTGTGGTGCTGGTAAGATTTGCTGACAAAGGAGCATGGCCTCCAGGCCCCCAGGTGGGCTGGTGGCCCCCCACCCCTCCCAACCCCCCAGCCCCCCACACCCCACCCCCAGCCAATATGGAATCCCCAGTTATTTTAACATTAAGTATCAAGCCCAGTTCATACAAGATTACAAAGGATTCTTCTGGAAGGATATGCAGTACCTCACAGACATGAAGGAACAATTTTTAGAAGCAGGTTCTGAAAGAATGTGCCTGAGGCTTTCAGGTAAATCCCCATCCCTGGGACAAACAGCTGCAGGTTCTCACCCCTGGAATGAAATTTCAGTGAGAGAGCATTGAGCTGACCTACTTTGGGCCTCTGATAGCAGTGCACAGAACCAGGAGACGGAGGGGTGCTTCACCTGGGCCAGAGTGCTGGGATTAAAGACAGAGGGCAAATAAGTATCAGACCAGAGAGCCCCAGAAATGATTAATCTTAACTCCAGCCCGGAGTGCAGGAAGCAAAAAAAAGAAGCAGGCACAGGTTTTTGGCTTACCAGAAAGTAGCTAGGAATGTCGGCTGACTTCTATCCTAGCTGGGTTGAAACCAGGCCGACCACACACACACACACACACACACACACACACACACCATCCCTTCCATACCAGCTGGGTTGGAAACCAGGATGAAAACACACACACGCACGCACGCACGCACATGCACACATCCCTTAGCTTAACCTCTCTGATCTCAGGCTCATTCCGACCAAAACAAACGCTGTACATTCTGTTTTGTCCAAGGACCACCTGGATGACTTTTCTGCCTCCCTCAAAACCAGGGCCTTGACCGGTGAGAATACAGAAGGTTTGTTTGGCTCTTTGAAAGGTTGGGACTAGCTGAAGGGGGTGTGGATAGTGTCAAAGTGAAGAGCCAAGTGAGGCAGGAGAAGGGCACGTGCTACCCAGAGCGCCGAGCCCTCCACAGGCAAGACCCCAGAATCTCCAGTCGCTCTCACTGTTCGGTCCCCTCCCTTCGGTGAGACTCAAGAGGCCACGTCCTCTGCGAGGTTCGATCCACCCAGGGATTTCTAGGCATCAAGACATCGTTTGTCATGTCATGGCCTTGAATTCCTCCCTGGCTGTCTGCCTCGCACCAGATTTGTCCTCAGCCCATGCTCAGCTCTCACTCCGAGCCTCCTCCCCAAGCCCACTGAGGTTTCAAACCCTCCTCGCTAGCACTTGATTACATATTGCCTGCAATTGTTCCCCAGCCCACTGTGATCAGGGCCTCCTCCTCCCTGCCCGCCCACTCGCAACTCCCAATGTGCTCAGCTTTCCACCTCCTCAAATCCCAGCCTCTCTCGCTGCTACTGCCGCGCTGCGCTGTCAACGCCCTCCCTTCTCCCCACACACTTCACCTCCTTCCCCTGTTAGCCTAGGGTTCGCCAGCCCCTCAGCCTCCCACCCCAGTCCCCAAATCATCTCCCCCCCAACTCGGTCCCTCTGCCTCAGCCCTTCCCCTGCACGGCTGCACCCTAGCTCTCCACTCCCCAGCTCTCCACCCTGACATCTGGACTCCCAGGCTCGAGCTCTGCTGGAGAAAAATCACAGCCCACGCAGATTGGCGCTACTACAATCATCTGCAGCCTCAGCGGGCTTGCTGAGCAGCCTGGAAAGCTTGCTCGGACTCCCCGGCAGCAAGTTCACCCTTTCCCATATTGGCTTTTCTGAGCATTTCCCACCCTTGAATCTCACTGGGTAAACAGAGGGTGGGGGTGGTGGGCGCAGGTGGCAGTCCTCTGGTCCAGCAGGGAACTTCTCTTTCTGTTTCGTAACCCCTGCGCCCTGTCTGGGAGAAGCTGGTGCCTCCTGATTTGCCAGGTCACACTGAGGGCTCTCCAGCCTTGGCCTCTGTCCGGCCCCTTCTCTCTTTGTTCGGTCTCTGAACTCATCTCTGCTGTTCTCCTGGGTACATGAGTGCTCTGGCCCTCCAGAGCGATGGCTCTGTTCCTAGACGTACTTCACTCTACAGGCCCACCATGACCGTAAAAAAAAAAACGTGCAGAGTCTGAGAGCGGCTCTCATTGTTCAGCCCACCGCCACTTCGGGACACTTCTGGCCTCTGTCTTACTTGATCTTGCTGGAGATATGACCCCAGTGACCGCTTTTTCTACTCTTGGATTTTCTTTTTTTCTTGACCCCGCGGAACGCCCTGTTCTCTGATGAAGGCGGGTTTAGCCACACGTTGTCACCTCTTCTCTGTCTGTGCCTTTGTGCTTTGCTTTGTTCAGTCTGGAGGGCCCGTCTGTTCCCGCCACCTCGCAGGGAAACTCCTACTCATGGCTTAGGAATGTGCTCAGGGGTTGCCTCATCCTCCAGGAGTACTCCCGATCCAACACCCTGAGCGTGTCTACATCTTCTCACCAACAACCAGTGTTGAAATCACCTATTATTCTGGGTCTGATAGTGTACTCCTGTAATCCCCACACTTGCAGAGGCTGAGGCAGGAAGATCACAAGTTCAAAACTAGTCTGGGATAGATAGTAGAACCCATTCTTTTTTTTTTTTGTTTTTGTTTTTTGTTTTTGTTTTGTTTCTAATCCACTAATCTGTTAGCTCTTTCAGGCTAGGAACTGGGCATTTAATTCCCACATGCTTGATGCTGCACAGCTTGGCACACAAACCCTCCATTCATGTTTGCTGAGTAAATAAGTTAGTATTACCTCAAATCCGCAACTAGGCTACTCTAGGGTAGAGAAAGTAATTAGTCTTTCAGAACGTTTTTTTGTACATGTATGTATAATATGTATGCATTTATTTATTTATTTATTTATTTATTTATTTATTTATTTAGTGCGTGCGTGCGTGCGTGCGTGCGTGCGTGCGTGTGTGTGTGTGTGTGTGTGTGTGTGTGTGTGTGATGTGAAGGTCAGAGGACAACTTACAAGAGTCAGTTCTCTTTCCTGGACCCCGGGAATGGACCGCAGGTTGTCAACTTTGGCAACCAACGCCTTTACCCATGGAGTCATCTTCCCAGTCTACTCTCCCCTTTAAATGATGATGAAATCCACATTTATCGTTTCAGCCAGTTCAAAATGTGCAGTCCAGAGATATTTGCTATGTTTCAAATGTTGTGTAGCCATCACTGCTTTCTGGGTCCAGATATGATTGATTGATTGATTGATTGGTTGGTTAATTGGTTGGTTGGTTGGTTGTTTTGAGACAGGCTCTTGCAGTGTACTCCAGGCTGGCCTCAAACTTGTGATCTTGTTTCAGGCTCCATACAGAGATTTGTTTTATTCTATTTGTATGGATGAGCATCAGATGCATGTTGGTGTGTTCAGAATCTAGAAAAGGGTATTGACTCCCTTGGCCCTGGAGTTGCAGATGGTTGTGAGCCGGCTGATAGGGATGCTGGGAGCCAAGCCCAGGTCCTCAGAAAGAGCAGGATGTGCTCTGAATAGCCCCACTAATGACACATTGTTATTCTCAATTCCTCTGGCTTTCTGTTTCTATGGATTTACCCATTATAGATATTAATAATATCTACACTATAAAGTGAAGTTGCATAATATGGGGGCCTGGTGGGGGGCAGGCCTAATCTCCGTGACTTAACATAGCGTTTTCATGGTTCATCTACGTTTAGTACTTGATTCTTTTTGTGATTAAATAATATTCCACTGAATGGCTATTATCACTCTGTGTCCATTAGTTCATTGATGGACATTTAGATTGGTTGTACTTCTTGGCCTTTGTGAATAACGTAGCCATCAACATTTATATACAAGTCTTTGTTTAAATAACTATTGCCAGTTCTTTTAGGTGTATACCCAGCAATCGAGTTATCAGGATATACGGAGAGTCTATGTTTTATTTATTGAGCATCACAAAACTGGCTTACATAGTGACTGTACTATATTAACTCTATATTTATACTACCATTTCCATTACATGAGGGTTTCCATTTCTCCATTTCATTGCCAACATTTCTTATTTTCCTTTTTTTTTTTTTTTTTTTTTTTAGTATAGTCCTGCTAGCAAGCATGAGCAGTAGTAGATGTATTTTGAGGAATACACTTAGCTCAAACGATCTCTATTTGTAGACGCCTCACTGCCAGCTCCAGAGGCAGTTCCCTGTAGCTACTTAGGGCAGTTTGCTCTGACCCTGAACATTGGATCAAGGCTGCATTTTGAGGTCTATATTTGAGAAGGATGATGAGTTCCTGTGACTGAGAAGCGGGGGAAGGTGGATGTACTTCCTATGGCTATAATATGAATTTTGCAGTGGTAAGTGTTTGGATTTGGTCTCACTATATAGCTCTGGAACTCAGTGTGTAGCCCCAGCTGGCCTGGAACTCACAGAGATCTGATTGCCTCTGCCTCTTGAGTGTTGGTACTAAAGGTCTGTGCCATCACGCCCTGCTTTTCCTTTTAAGATTAACTTTGATTAGCATGCAGAGAAATGAGTTTGCTCTGACATTTCATACACATGTATGGTGGTTACACTATGTTGTGGTTTCTCTAAGTTCCTGACAACTGGTAAGTTCCTAGCTTTAGTCTTTGCTTGGACTGCATTGCACTCCTGTCTCAGGGCCTATAACTTGTCCTTTTAGCCTACTGTGGTTAAGCCAGTTCATGGAATTTTTCTTGCAAGTAGAACCCAGGACAACAGACCCACTCCATCACCCTCACAACCTACTTAAGAGGGACTTCAGACTATAAGCAAAGCACACAAACTCTAAGTGACTCCATTCCTTTTCACCTAAAAATCCCTTTGTGTGGCTTCAATGACCTTATCTTTGTCATTGACCCCAGTGGAATTTAAAGGCAAATTCTGTGTCAAGGTCATCGAGTATATATGCTGAATCCTCAAGGACAGGCAACCAGCCCTCAGCTCCCACCTCTATGTGACTCTTGGCATTTGTCCTGAGTTTTTTACTCCCTAATAACAGAAGCTTTTGGGGTCAGGCTGTCACCAGTGCTCCCAGAGCTCTTGGGAGATGGGGGCAGCCAGGCTATGCATTGTGGAGGAAGAACACCCAACTGGGACTTCTAAAGCACCACATTCTGCTCTCGTTCCTGCCCCGGGCTTCACTCTGCAATGCTGAGCCAGTCATGGGACTGTCTGTTTTCCCATCTGTGGAAGTAGAAGAGAAAAAGAATACTTTCTCTGCCTGCACAGAGATGCAAGTTAAAAATTAGGTCATGGCTATGAACAATCTATGAAGCAAACATATATATACATATACATACATACATATATATACATACATATATATATATATAAATTGCTGTACCCATAAAAACAAAATATCGAACTCCCTTGATGTCTAGCCCACTCCCAGACATCAAGTTCAAAGTACTTGTTCAATAATTACTGGAATTTGACTCTTATGGCTAAAACAACAACAACCAAAAAAAAAAAAAAAAAAGAGTATTTCTTCATCCACTTTTCTTGAACACTGACAAACACTTTTTAAAAGTTACAAGTAAGAAAAACAAGAGACAGGACTGGAAAGATGGCTCAGCAGTTAAGAGCACTGGCTGCTCTTCCAGAGGACCTGAGTTCAATTCCCAGCACCCACATGGCAGCTCACAACTGTCTGTAACTCCAGTTCCAGGGGATCTGACACCTTCACACAGATATACATGCAGGCAAAATACCAGTGCACATTAAAAATAAATAAATCAATTAAAAAGTAGACAAAAGACGTAAGTCCTGTTCTGGTTTTTGGCTGGATTTTGTTTTTGATTTTGTTTGGTAGGATCTCGCTTTGTAACCCTACTTGCAATTTGCTGTGTAGATCAGACTGGCCTCAAAATCACTGTGTAGTCAGGGATCACCTTGAACTTCTGATCATCCCGCCTCTTACTCTCTGATGCTCTAATTTGGAATTGTAAACATGTGCCGCTAATCTTCGCTTTAGGCAGTGCTGGTTGAACCCAAGGCTTCATGCATGCTAGGCAAGCACTCTGCCAACCCATTTTCTACTTAAAAAAAAAAAGTAAATGTTTTAATTTATATTTTTTATGGTGTTTTGCCTATATTTATGTCTGTGTGAGGATGTCAGATCCTCTGGAATTGGAGTTACAAACAGTTGTGAGCTGCCATATGGATGCTGGGAATTGAACCTGGGTCCTCTGGAAGAGCAGTCAGTGCTCTTAACTGCTGAGCTATCTCTCCAGCCCCGACTTTTTTTTTTATTCCCTTCTCTCTCCCTTCTTTACTGCATCCCCTATTTTCTGACTATTCTATGTAGTCAACTCTGGTCTCAAATTCCTGATCTTGCGGCTTCAGCATCCTGAGTATTGATGCTACAGGTATACAACATCCTTGGATAGGCATGATGTTGCATTTCCTCTTGTCTTTTCATTTGTGTGTGTGTGTGTGTGTGTGTGTGTAGTATGCATGCATGTATGTATGTGGTTTCCTATGTGTATGGGCTTATGTGTGTATGCATGCCTTCATGTGTGTGTATGTGTAGATGGAGGCCCAAAATTGGTTTAGGGTGTCTTCCTGGATCCCCCTTCACTTTATTATTGAGACAGGGTCTCTTACTGAACCTGGAGGTTTCCAGCTAGTCTAGCTAACCAGCTTGCCTGGGACATTCTTTGTCTCTGCCTCCCACGTGCTAGGATTACAGGTGACTGCCCTGAGCATCTGTCCTGTTTACAAGGTAAGTACTTTATTCAATGAAGCATCTCCCCAACCACCTCTTGCGATTTCTTAATGATTATATTTATTATCCTTTAGAGTAAAACCCAACCTGCCATTTTCTAAGAGTCTCTGCTATGTATGTTGACCATTGACAATGGTTTCCAAACGTGTTGCACATTGCAATGAATGGAAGGCTTTGGAAAATTATCATACCCATGAAGCACTTCTAGCAATTGGGACATACTAGGTCTGAACTGTAGGCTGGACCTTGAAAGTTTTAAAAACACCCCCTAAGTGGTTCAAATGTACAAGTTTGGGAATCATTACCTTTAAGGCTAATTTTAGAACAAAATTTCTCTGTATTTATTTTGAGGTTAATTCTCATCTGGGCTTGCCCTTGCACCATTTCCCTTGTAAATTGTGGTAGGAAACAACAGGAGCTTAGCCTGAAATCCTTTCTTCCTACTGTGAGCACCTTGGTCTCCATTGGGGTAATTGAACTCTGCTCTAAGTGCAGGGAAGCCATTAATGGAGGCTTCACAGATCTGCATTCCTGTTTCCTGTTCTGCTGGGTGTTCCTTCTGGCCGGCTAGGTCAGGATCTCTCTGTCTCTCTCTCCCTTCCTCCCTCCCTCTCCTTTCATTGTACCTGACAGGCCATACAGGTTTGACTTCCTGCTATTATCACTATTCATGGGCAGCATCTCCCTGCGTCCGTCCGTTTATGTCACAGCCATCTTCTGGATCCTGTCACCCAGTTGCTACCAGAGTTTCTCAGACTTCCTCTCAGTCTGAGACATCTTGTTATTCAGATCCTGGCCAGCCTGATCAAGCAATTTTGCATTCTCTGTTTACCTATCCCTACCTGAGTGCAGCCAGATGGATCTGCGGTTAACCGAGGACTGTAAGCAAACCCTGTCGGGGATCTTCCACTGGCTCTGGTTGACAGCACATGGGCCATCTTTGGCAGCCAAGGTGATCTGAACTTGACCATGCTTTCACTTGGGCTGGTAAGGCTACCCACTATCCTAAAAACACAGAGCTTCAAATCTACAAGAAACATGAATGCCTAAAGTCAAAACAAGGACTGTTTCACCAGGGACATCGTCCCCATTCAGCATGAGTCACTGTCTGTCATCTGCCCTGGCCCTCTCCAGGGATGGGAGCATGAGTGGGGACAACAGAAGAATGAATACTTTCAGTCCAATGAGCATTACAGTCCTGAGCTTTTTTTCAGGCCATATGGTGCCCATGACAATCCTCATTGCCTCTCCTCTGCTGTCAATCACTCTCCCTTCCGTCGGCCACAGCATCATTCCCAACTGAGAGTGGGCGTCCAGACCAACCCGTGACATCAGTAATGGGCCTGAATCATTCTCATTCTCTAAGAAAGTTTCCATTAAGTTGTTTGAATTCTTTTCTCTCTGTCTCTTTCTCTCTCTGAAGGTACCAAATTTTCAAAAACAATATTTGAGATGTTTCGAAGAAGTGTATGTATCACCCATACACAACACTGAGCATAAGAGCTCTTTCCCATTTTACCTTTGCTCAGGTGGAAATCCAGCCTGGGGCAGCAGTTGCTTTGCCGGGATACAAGGGTCACTTTTCTCGTGTATTATTAATGCCGCGTCACTATTAATAATGACTGAACCTACTGAGCGTTTACTCTGTGGCAGACACTGTGCCAAGCCCCTTCCATAATTCATTTCAGTTACTCCTTGCCCTGCCCCATGGGGGGCAGGTCTTATTTATTCATTTCACCTTTGAGACCTTGCCATAGAGCACTGAAAGGTTTACATTGCTAGAGAATGGAGGTTCCAGGCACAAGCCTGCTGTGATGACTGCAAAGTGCGTGATATTTGTCTTTATAGTTTTCTGGGACGACCTTTCCTTGTGAGACCATTGTTTTTAAATCCTAGTAACAGCTAGGTGTTGTGATGTACACCTATAATCCCAGTAAGCGGGAGGCAGAGGCAGGAGGATTCACTCACAAGTTAGAGGCCAGTCTGGTCTCCATAGTGAGTTCCAGGACAGCTAGGGCTACATAGAGCCCGTCTCAAAATAATAAAATCCTCCTCCTCCTCCTCCTCCTCCTCCTCCTCCTCCTCCTCCTCATCATCATCATCATCATCATCATCATCATCATCATCATCATCAGGGGCTGGAGAGATGGCTCATCGATTAATAGCACTGGTTGATCTTCCAGAGGACCCGGGTTCAATTCCCAGCACCCACATGGCAGCTCACAACTGTCTGTGACTCCAGTTCCAGGGGATCTGACACCATCATACAGACATACATGCAGACAAAACACCAATGCACATAAAAATAAATAAATCTAAAAATAATAATAATAATAATAAAATTGGCTGATGAGACAGCTTAGCTTATATGACCTGAACTTGATCTCCAAATCTGCAATGGAAGGAGAAAACTGATACTTGAAAGTTGTCCTCTGACCCCCGCACCCATACCTCATACACACATACCCTCCCAAAAAAACCACAAACAAATAAATCCAGGTAACATGGCTTTCTTATTGTGATTTTGAAAACTAAAGTCTATAAGATTATTAGAATTGTAAAAATGGGGGTACAACTTTATACACTTAATTCTCACTTGAAACATCATGATCGATGGGTTGATTGGTCAATTTTTGTTTCCTTAGTTCCTGGGAAGGGTTCTGGACATAAGGAGGTTATGGGAAGAGAGCCACTGTGATATCCTGGGACCTGAGTACAGATACTTGTTCAGGCACCTTTGGGTCTGGCCTTGCTCAGTCACTGCCCCTTCTAAAAGTCTCCTTATTTCACAGAGACCTAACACAGTGATGGGGCTGCGCAACCAGGCTGAAGCCTGCTGGGGCTCTTGAAGGAAAAGACAGCAATTTCCAGAAACGAGTCCTGTGTCTTAGAAATAAATCACCTGAACTGATGATGTGAGCTCATCTTCTTCTAGCCTACTCAAAAAGCAGTAGAGAAGATGAAGAGAGAGAGAGAGAGAGAGAGAGAGAGAGAGAGAGAAGTTCCTATGACAAAAACTAAAAATAAATAAATAAATAAATGAATAAATAAATAAATAAATTAATTAATTAATTAATTTTAAAAAGCAAGACATCGTTAGACCTAGAGAATTCCAGTTTCTCCGCAGAGCCTGGAGCCCTCTGAGGCGCCTAAAAGGAATTTTGCAGGGATTCTTTTCACCCTAAGGAAGTTGTGGCTCCAAGAAACCCGACACAGCTAGTTCACGCACCGTGACTCCTAGTTTTTCTTCCATTTCAACTCCACTCCTCCTTTGTGATTTTGCTTCACATCCATTAGAGGAAAAAAGAAAAAAAAGAGGTAATTTCTGCTTCTTCAAGAAAGGCCAATAGAGGCTAAAACTTCTGCAAAGATGGGGATTCAAATGATTTAATGCAATTTCAGGACTAGCCTTGGTTTTATTAGCCGAGGACCAATAGGAACCGAGGGAAGAGGCCCTCCAAGGCAAGGTTCATTTCTGCCTTCCAGGAAAGGAGAAGGGAAACACATGTTGGCTCAATGGGGGTTCAGGCTATAACTTAATTCTTCATCTGTTTAGAGAAACAACCCACAATTCCTCTTTCTTAGAGAAAAAAGGAATTGAACTCAAGGCATCAGGCTTGTTGGCAACGCCTGACCTCTGAGCCATCTAGCTGCCCCAAATGTGGATGATGCTTAAAAGAGAAATTCGGAATCAAAAAGTACTCAGTTTTCTTCGTCGGGTGTTATCAGTACAAACAGGCTGCAGCCTCTGCCCAGGCAAGCTCAGAAACCCAGCTGGAGGAGGGGCTTCATTCTAGCAAGCCTTCATATTGAGGAACAGGACTGTTTCACCCGCGTTGAAACAAAGACAAACAGTGTTATCCACTATGGGATCTGATCCAGGCCAGTGCCCATCAGATCAATCAACCTCTTAAAAGTCTTTTTAGGATATTCAGCTACAGTCATGAATTAAAGATTCAAGGGAGAGAAAAATAGTGCCCAGCTTCCAGTGGTTAACACTAGGTTCACATCCCAAGTGTGGGGCTGTGGCTCCTTCCCCAGGAGGCCTGAGAGGATGGAGTAAAATGGAAATGACTTCAGTGGGACAGGGGAGTCAAGTTATAGCTAAATCACACTTTAAAAGAACAACAACAAAAATCCAGACTTTTCTGTTTTCTGACGCTATGTCCGATTATGTCCAAAAAGTGGCTGAGTGGAAGGTTTCGCTAATCTGCCTACAGCTATACTTCCAAGTCTCTGATGAACCAGCCTGCCTCCATCTTAGGCTTGCAAACCATCTTATAGTTAAGACAAACTAGACTCATTCCTGTTTATGATCGAACCTCTGTTTCTCAAGGACTGGGCTATGGCCCACCTGGACCCTTAACTACAGATGGTTCTGTACTGTCTGCTCCAGGAAATGGCAACCATGTCTTCATTTAAAAAAGTTGTTATGACCACCTTGCAATCATGTTTTTGTTTCCGGAGGTTGTTATGACCAACTTGTTATTCGTATGTTCTGTTCCTGTAACCCCACCTATTTGCCTGCCAAGCCCCCCATTTGGAAACCCCCTATTCCTAAGCTATAAAAACCCTTATCTTACCCATGCCCAATGCTGATCTCTTTAGGGAGAGACAGCCTGTGTAAAAGAATTTTAAAAAAGCTTGCTTTATTTAGTTTGGCCATGATGATTTGTATTGGTGGTCTTCTTCCTCGAATCTGTGGGACTAATATCTCTAAGTCAGGAATCCTATGTATGTGCAAGACTGTGGATGTGGTAAGGGGTGGTAGCCATAACCTCTAGATTTTACTTTCTGATTCTTTAAATTCTTCAAAGTTTTTGCAGGTTAGAGTTATGCAAAAACTTTCTGAGAACAGGTTGGCAAGCAGGGTGTCTTCAGGAGTGACAGTGGTCACACAGGCCTCCCACCGTCAACGCAACACAAAAACTATAGAATTCTGTAATCGACATCTTGAATTCACTGTTGTTGCTTTGAGACAGAGTCTCATGTAGCCCAGCTTGACCACAGAGTCACTATGCAGCAGGAACATGGCCTTGAACTTGAACATCAGCATTGGGCATGGGTAAGATAAGGGTTTTTATAGCTTAGGAATAGGGGGTTTCCAAATGGGGGGCTTGGTATTCCTGCCTCAACCTCCTAAGCCTGTGAGGGTAGTGTATGCCACGACCACACCTGACTGCCATCAGGAAACTCTTGTTATCTTTGTATTTATGTTCTGTAAATGAAGTCTAATGGGACAACGGAGTCTTGACTTCCTTGGGGTCCTGTCTCAGTTCTCCAGGATAAACTGACATCTACTCCCTGTCCTGACACCCAGGCCCTGCCAGGCCTCCTTCCCTCTTGCTACACTGTTATTGCTGCCACCCTCCACTTGGGATGGTCACTGGGGTGTTGCAGTGGAGAAGGTCTGTGTTCTGTTGCTGGATCCCTGGCAGGGATCTGGGCACAGCACGGGGATGGTTGGGATTGGCTGTGCTCCCCCGAGGCATCAAAGGTCAGGACAGGTAGGCAGCAATCCCTGTCCTGGGGTGGCAGTGCCACTGTACATTTGGCTGGTGATGAGGCTATAGCCTTGCCCAAGGACAGAGTGGCCTGTGGGCTACGGGCTGGGGCAGAGGGACTCTGGGAATGAGGTGGCTGAGTGAGTACTCATTCTGGACTTGGGCTCTACGTCATCATTTTGCAACAGAACTTCTTGAACAGTGATCAACTTCAAAGACTAGGGACGGGAAGTGGTGGAAAGAAGATTTCCTGTTTAATCCAGTTTTTAAATATCTCTAGCTTGGTACGGACAAGGAGGTTTCCCCAAATGAAGTGGAACTAGAAAGTGGGGGGCGGGGTATGAATGCAGAATGGAGGGGGAGGAAAGACAGAAGTCTTGATCAACGTGATCCCAAATGCAGGCCTGGGCACAATGATCCTCATCACAGCAAAGTAACGGCCACGTGGCCTTCCAGCGTAGGCTGACTCGATGCCCGCGGAATATTTTTGGCTCCAGGCCACGCCTTCACAGTGTCCTGTGGGGAGGGTCATTTTGGCAAGAGAGGAAGATGCAGAGACACTCATGGCTGACATAGACCAGTGAGGAACGGGCCCAACAGGATCAGTGGTGTGGGCTTAATGTAGCAATGGCTTCCTGTAGGGCTTCCTGAATCATGGCGGGCAGAGACGAGAAAATGGGTCAGAACCTCTAGGATGCACACACTGAGGCCCAGCAGGCAGTATAAACTCGGCAGCCTGCTCCCAGTTCTCCTTAGATCAGTGGTGAAGGAGCCAGGTGACCTTGCACTTGAGCACAGAATGGAATGAAGTCGAGTCTCAGCTGTGAGCTCAGCGATGAGGGAAGAGCAGCAGATATTCTCTGGTGAGGGCTGACTTAATTAGCCATTTTAATAATTCATGAGTCTTTAAAACGCCTGCCAGATCCAGAGCTCAGATTCTGCTTCTGGTATTTAGCTCTGGGTTGTCTCTCCCACAAATTGTGCCGTCTCACAGGACAGCCAGGAGGGAGCCTGGCAATAAGAGGCCTGGGTTTGGCCAGACCACGTCCAGTTCTTAACCCTTTGGGGTTCAAAACCTCTTTGAGAATCTGGTGGAGGTTCTGGACCCTTGCCCTAGGAAGATATGTATATGTACTTATAATTCAGGGCTCGACTGTCTCACCAGAAGTCCCCTTTCTTGAACCCTTGCTTAAGGATCCTTGATTTAGATCGTTTCTGAATCTATTTTTAACTCACCCCCTAGCCAGGCTGTTAATCTGTCACCGCATTGCCGTGACTCTTTGGGTTTGCGGGCAACCGTCTCATGCAGATGTCTGCAAAGTGAAAAATGCATAATGCGATATTTGTTCATTAGGCTGAAGCAAATGTGAATGCAGAAAACAGAACCGAATGAATGGAAAGCCATGAGTCAGCTCCCTGCCTGCCACCTGCTACAGAGGCTGCCTGCTGAGGCCTAGGGGGTGGGCTCGACTGGGGCCCTTGAGTCTCATCCCAAGTGCCTTCTGGCTGTGACTTGGAGGAGCATCTTAACCATCCCGAACCTCAGTTTCCACATTCGTAAGCTAGGGCTAATAGGATGTAGCCTGTATCCAGATTCGGAGGACCAGGCTAGCTCAGCTCTGTAAAGGCTTCTGCATGGTACTTGTGAAATGCCGTAAACTCCAGAACACTGCGTTGGTTTAGTGCTGGGGGAGGGGACATGCTGCAGAGGAAATGGACACTCTGGGCTGCAGGCCTGTCCCTTTCCTCTCAGCCAGGCTAAGGTCTGAAGGGACTGAGGGGTACTGGGGCATTCTGAAGCACTCTCTTGTCACAGCCTTGGTTTCTTCCCCTCCATACGGCTGAGGGGTGTGGAGATATAAGAAACACCGAGGAGGGGAGACTGTGGGCTTTTGCTGGCTGCAAGCCCGAGTGCAGCAGAGAACACAGCGGAGAGAAGGGAAAGCTAGCCAAAGAGCCGCAGAGCCAGGCTTCTCTCCTATTTCAGAATGGTGCAGGAGCCGGAGGGAGATGCTGCTGGGTCCACCCCACCCCCACCCCCCGCCCAGGGAAATCGGGAGCCCGAAAGTCAGCAAGGTGTATCTCCTGGTCTGCTGGGCCTCACAATGACGTGGAGAAAGGGGAGTACTGGATGGATGACAAATGTCCCATCCTGTGTAAGGTCTGGGACCGTGAGGTCGGGGTGGTGGAGGGGGACTTGGTGCCAAGACACGGGTGCTACCTCTCATTTTTCCAGTAACACCCCAAGATAAACGGTATTATCCTTCGCTGCCGATGAGGAAACCTGACTTCAGAGAAGCAACTCAAAGGCAGCAGCTGTTTATGTGTTGCCAAGGGATCTACACCAGCTCGGGTTGCTTTTCTCTGAAATCCTCTTCTCCTTCCCCACACCGGCTCAACTAGATGAAAAGGGGAAGCCTGGGCAGTCCTAATTCTAGGTCCTGGAAAGCCATCCCCAGCTGCGTAAGGTGCTGTGCAGAGTCTCAGCTTGGTAAATATTTGCCCCGTGACTGAGACAGAGAGAATGCTCCTTTCTTGGTCCTGGGCAGCCTCTTGGCAGTTCACATGCACTGTTTACCTTTCCTCCCACATTCCCCCCTGAGGAATCATCATCCCCGCCCCCCATCCCTTTTCCTTTCCGTCAGTCTGCTCAACCGAAAACAAGGCAGAGCGGAGTGAAGCAAAGTGCCTGCCGTATGTAAAACCTGTCTCCAGTCTGTCCCGTGTGGCCTCAGGTAGCCTTCCAAACAGCAAGGAT
>CABHPH010159514.1:0-38486 GCA_902168325.1 Peromyscus nudipes | reverse complement strand
CTGAGGAAACAAGATCAGCTGAGAAGTTGGCCAGGTGAGGTTAGTTGTGGTTTGTTCTGTCTCTCTGACCTTCCAATGTTCACCCCAATACCTGGCTCAGGTTTGATTTTATTAATAAGACCTTCTAAGATTCTGCTACACAACCAGGATGAAGAGGACAGTGAATGCTGGTTCTGAGGTTACTGGCTCCCTTTTACACAGTCCAGGATCTCAGCCCACGCAGATGAAGGAGAGTTAGGGAAACAGGGGAGGTCATAGTGAACTTCCTAAGATGGCTGCCTCTTGTTGCCAAAAAACATTTTGAGGAGAAATGGCAGGAAGGTATGGGAGCAAGTATCTAAACAGGGCCAGTTAGGGAGAAGGGAAGACCCAGGGGCACTGCAAAATACCCAGTCCAGCATCTGTTTAGTGGACCACCTGTCTTAGCTATTGTCCATGTCAAATACATATGTATGTGTGTGGATAGATAGATAGATAGATAGATAGATAGATGGATAGATAGATAGATAGATAGATGGCTGTTGCTTTCCCTTTTTTCTATGGCTTGACCTGCTGTCTTTCCCAGTCATTCAAATCCTTTTTCATACCAGGGATTGAACTCTGTAGTCTGCTAGTCAACCACCCTCACTCTTGTTACAGAAAGGTACCACCCACATTTAGGCAGGAATTCCCATTGCAGTTAACTTAATCTAGGACCTCCCTGATTGACAGGCTCAGAATCACTCCAAGAGGATTCCAGATCCTGTCAAGCTGACAAACCTATCAGACCTAAGGAACAAAACCGATCATATTGCTAAATCCTTGCATTTATCCCGAGAGTCCTGGCTGAGGAATAGGCAGAGTGGTTTTGCTTCATGTACTTCTCTAATTTGGTTTGTTCTTTGTAAGTAACACAGCAGAGTTTAGGTCCATTCTTGTCTCTAATTGTTTATTAATTCAGTTCCCTCAGTTCCCAGATAACACACGATCAGCACATTGGTTCTAGTAGAGTGACTTTGACTGCTCAGAGCAAAGGAGCCTGGGTAGCTAGGGATCAAGGCACCTGCCCTTCCTTGGTGTAAACTCTGCAGTGACTCTACCCTGGCCCTGAACCCTGCACTGCTAGCTTGTTCTAACGAAGCCCTTATGGTAGGCTGTCCTCAGCCCCCTTGTCTGTGTGAGCGTGCATGGGCACCGAGGCCAACAGCTGAGTGTCGTCCTCTATCCTTCCCTGTCTTAGTGTGTTGAGATGGTCTCTCACTGAGCCTGGAGCTCACTAATTAAGCTGGGATAGCTGGACAGCCAGTCCTGGGGATGTCTCTACCTCCCTAGTGCTGGGATCATACCACATCCAGCTTTTATGTGGTTGCTGGGATCACAGGTCCTTACCATCCTACACAGAAAGTGCCTCACTGTCTCCCCAAGCCCTCTCATCATCCCTTTCAGATCTTTTTCATCATTCAGATTCTGGTTGGTAGGTGGAGATGTCCTTGAGTAGCATTAATGAAGCCTGGCTGCACAGTCATCATGGGCTGGATTGTGCTATCGCCATAAGGAGCTCGGTCCTCAGTGATTGACTATTGATGAGGCTGAATTCTTGGTTACTTTATTTGTCCTACATGGGGGAAGCCAAGAGCTGTGCCATCCTAGCGACACAAAGGCTGAGGGAGGTCTCATTTCCCTCCATTCCTGCCTCCGGACATCTCAGTGCAATTCCACTAGTCATTCCTCAAGTGATAACGTGACACTAACGCTGGCAGTGTAATATCAACAGTGCCACTTAGAGGGCACCCACTCCTTGTGGAGCCTGCTGTAGGGGCTCTTGACCCTGGCCAGTGCCAGCCACCAGAGACAAAATACAAAAAAGTGGTACTTTTGGGTTTCGTTTGTGATTGACAGATGTTAGAATGACTAACTTATGCCTGTGTGGAGTAGAGCTTCTAGACCCAGGCTGGCTGAGCTAGTGGCAGGTGCCTGCCTCAAGGGGGATGAGACCACCTTTCCACTGCACCAGCACCCAGGGCCACAGGGAGGCTGGGCTTCATGGAAGCACTGGTGATCAGATACCAATACATTTACAAATGAGAATCCAGAGACACAGAGAAGTTGAGAGGCCTGCCTCAGGTCACACAGCCTTCTCTTTCACACTCACTGCATCCAAATATTGTAGTGTGTCTCCTGACCCAGTTGTTTCTGTGTCCTTGTTGGGGAGGGCTCCTTAGAGAGAGCACCTTTCCCTGAGTCTTGCACCAGGGGCCACATATGGCCTCCAAGGTGTGGCTTGTACAACAGGAGCTGCTGGCATTGGAGTTGTTTATTGTGGTCCTGGTAAACCTGACCAGGACTGCAATGACCATGCTCTGCCTGCAGGATGCACTGGAGTGCTGGCAGTGGTTGGTTGTCATGGCTCATTTCTCAGGGCTTTCCAAGGAGTGTGAGTTGCATGCAGATCCCTTGCCAAATTCTATACTGACTGATACCCATGGCCATACAGCAGCACTCCTCCAGGTTAACCTGACCTCAGGATGGAACATAACGTGTTTATTGTTGGACACATGTCAGTCACTGGCTTGTAGATTATTAATGAAAAGTTTTGGGTTGGGCCCGAGCTCCTGCAATAGTCTCTGGGAAAACAGAGCAGACTAAAATGGCATCATTACCATAACTACAAATAATCAGGGTAAAACTAAAGGAAGGGGAAAGATTCCAGGGCCCACCAGTTTCCCCTGAAAGCAAGAAATTCCAGTTCTCCTGAATCAACATAGTAAAGCATCCCCTACAAATTAGCTAGGACCACCACCATCCCAATGCCCTGTAGTAGCCTGACATTAACAGGGGCATGTAGCACAGGGGTAAGGCCTTTACTGCGTCATCCCACACTGAGCCTGTTTTTGTGTTTCCTTCTCACCTGTCCCAGAGTCCAGGGAGTCTCTGCCTGTGGAGGAACAAGCCTAGAGCACCTAGTAACCCCCAGCAACTCTGCTGGTAGCTTCAACTGGGGCAGAGAAATTGAAGTAGTTGGACCAGTGTGCACTTGATAGTTCTGATGCTGGGTGGATGGGGTGTGTGGACAGCGGGCAGCCAGACCTAGGACTAGAAGACCCATATTCTGGGCTACACAGGCCAGCTCAGTTACCCTGTTGCATTGTGGGCAAAAAAACACCTGACAGTGCAGCTTGGTAGGAGATAGGAGTCACGTTGTTTCCCCGAGGTTGACATTGGAGGCAGAAGTCTCGGCATGGTTCCCAGGCTGCAGAGGGACTAGATCTGTGTGCAACCAGCAGTGGACCGAGGGGCTGGGGTTTGGAGGATCTGGTGCCTCCCAGTAAGTGGGTTTTGCTACTTACTAGCTACCCAGCTGAGGAAGAGGGAAGCAGCCTTTCAGAGGCTCACTTTTCTCATCTGCAGATTGGGTGAATGAGAGCGCAGCCCATCTGCACCCAGGGTTGGGGTGTAGCCACAGGACCCCACGAGAAAATGCTGGGTACCAGCTAGGGTGTCTGATCTGCAGGAGCTCAGAAAGGCAAGCTGCAGAGCCAACTCCCCAACCAGCTCTCGTGGTTTTAGGAAAGGAGTTCCTGGACCAAACCTCTTGCCAGTTCAAATTCAGGTTGTCAGTGATGAGGAACAGGGTTCAGAGAGGAAAAAAAAAAGTTTGCCAACTTTACTCAGGTCACACAGCAAGTATTTTCATAATACATGTCATCAGAGTCTCAGGGTTTGGAGCCTTTCTGGTGACTGATGGCGTTTGTGTCGTTAGAAGCAACTGAGGTTGGAGACCCTGAGGTGAATATGCTGTTGGTTCAGTCAACAGTCAGGACCCAACAATAGGCTAAACTGTGTGACACTGCAGACTGATGACCTTTTATACTTACGGGAAACTCCATGACTTAACCTTGTGCTTTTCTGTCCATTCTCATCCGGAGAGTAGCCAGCAGGACCCCTAGGTCAGCTTAGGGTAGGCAGGGCACCCCCAGAATAGGTGCATCCTGGGAAAAGTCAGACAACAGGTCCATTCTTCTTCATCCAATGGACTTCTGGCTGTTGCAGTCATTGGGGCTGTCTGCTGTGGGATGTTTTGTATGGCAAATGTGTTGCTCTGATTGGTCAATAAATAAAACACTGATTGGCCAGTGGCTAGACAGGAAGTATAGGCGGGACTAACAGAGAGGAGAAAAGAAAGAACAGGAAGGTGGAAGGAGACACTGCCAGCCGCTGCCAGGACAAGCAGCATGTAAAGATGCTGGTAAGCCACGAGCCACGTGGCAAAGTATAGATTTATAGAAATGGATTAATTTAAGATATAAGGACAGTTAGCAAGAAGCCTGCCACGGCCATACAGTTTGTAAGCAATATAAGTCTCTGTGTTTACTTGGTTGGGTCTGAGCGGCTGTGGGACTGGCGGGTGACAAAGATTTGTCCTGACTGTGGGCAAGGCAGGAAAACTCTAGCAACAGCTGTCTGGCCTGGTGACCAGGGAAGCTGCCACAGCTCTGGAGATGTGACTATCCCTAGAAGGCCATGGTGTAGACAGAGAAGGGAAGAACTGGAGTATAGACATCATAGAGAGTCAGGTAGGAGTGACCGTGGAGAAACCCTGGGGCCCATAAGAAGTATGCTCTGTCCCACAGCCTAAGAGCCCCTGTGATGGCCATCCAGAGCCATCCACAGACCATGGTCCTGTGACTGAGGATGAAGATGGGAAACCTTCTAGGACCTTGTAGGCCTATGATTGTGAGACAGAGACAGAGGCTGAGACCCAGAGGTGCCCACCCTGCTCACTGGGGGGAAGGACTGCTTCTGGGAGATGCATGAGCCCCCCTCCCAAACACCTAAGCAGGGAGGAAACCACAAGGTGCTGTGGGATGGTCTGTATGTCAAATTGCTCTGATTGGTCAATAAATAAAACACTGATTGGCCAATGGCCAGGCAGGAAGTAGGTGGGACAAGGAGAGAGGAGAATTCTGGGAAGTAGAAGGCTGAGTGAGGGAGACACTGCCAGCCACCACCATGACAAGCAGCATGTGAAGACTCTGGTAAGCCACGAGGCAAGGTATAGATTTATAGAAATGGATTAATTTAAGCTGTAAGAACTAGATAGCTAGAAGCCTGAGCCATTAGGCCAAACAGTTTAAATAATATAAGCGTCTGTGTGTTTATTTTATAAGTGGGCTGTCGGACGGCTGGGGTTTGGCGGCATCCAGAGAGAAAAGTCTCCAGCTACAACAAGGAGTGGGTTGGGGTCCTGTTCCAGCTCCTTGGAGGAAGGGCTCTGTTGTGTAGTTGTTTTGTTGGGTAATTATTTGCTTTGAACTGAAATGTTCTTTTCTGGAGGGAGGAGGAAGGAGAGGGGGTCACACACGACAGAAAGTAGAGCGAGACTCAGGAAGCCTATAAAAGTTATGAGGAGATTTATAAGCTCCTCCCTGGCCTACAAGTCCCTCCCTGACCATACATATGGAAGCAGTAAGCAATAGCTGGGGAAAGCAAACTCTCTACTGTGAAGTTCCCTGCAAATTATACAGGGAACTCCTCTGAGATGCAGCTATCACGAGCTGTCACTCATGCTGGGGGTGGGCTTTTCAGTGATGCGTTGCCCTTGGGTCATCTTCGTTCTGTAAATTACCCCAATAAACCCACTGCTTCACCAAGCTAGACTTGGGTGCAGTGACATCATTAGTACCCTGCCTGGGGTGAGTAGATGTTTGTTCACATATCCTGAGGAAAAGACACACAACCATTTCCTCCAGCCATTTTCAGGAAATTCTGGGTGAGATTGGGGAGCGGGGCAGTTGTAGTGAGGTAACATGGTGGAATGAGAGGGGCATGTGATCCTGACTTTATGGAATCTGGAGATGCTGAAGCTGACAGCTGGGTCCTGAGCTGGCAGCTCTGGTAGCCTGAGAGGGTTGCCATGGGGTGTGGCCCCACTGGCAGTGGGGTGGGACTCCAGCCCAGGGCATAGGACAGAGGGAGAGAAGTCAGTAGAGGGACATGAACACTTGGTGGACCCTGGGTCTTTGAGCATGAGCCACATGGTCCCTCAGGGTTTCCAGAAATGACAGATGTTTCCAAGAGCAGATAGTTCCAGGTTGAGTCCATGGTCTCAGCCATGGTCCTCTGCCCATAACCTATTTGCATGGATGGACATCAAGACGCACTGTGACCTCAAGTCCACAACAAATTCAAGGCATAAAGGGGCCCAGAAACCACAGAGTCCAGGATTTGCAGTAGCACTCAGGCATGGGCCAGGCCAGCCTATATTTAATGTCATTGCGGGGGGACCAATCCGGAAAGGGTGACATCTGAGAATGGTGATTACTGTGTGGGATCCACCACTTTTCCCACAAAGAGGGGGCTCTGAGTGTGGCTGTCATATATTATGACAATGAAAGGCTTGTCAAAGTTCACCTCAGGGGGCACAGACATGGGGATGGCTCCCAAAACTTCGGCCCCTGCAGCTTCCGTCCCTCTCTCATCGATGGTCAGCACGGCCTTATGCACAGCCTGTGGAGAGAGAAGCAAAGGCTGGTTGAAGGTGGTGTGATGGTCACTCCTGGCTGGAGCAAGATCTCATATGGGACTCATCTAGGGAGGACGTCACTAGAGAATGTGTCTCCCTCCATGTTTCCCTGCTGCTTCCCAAGTTCCCTTCCATGGTGATTGCCTGAGGGCTCTCCTTGTCTCTTACTCTTGGCCTGCCTTGGTCCACTCCCCTCCATTTTCCCTTCCTGATTCCATCTCTTATGGCCTTGGGTACAGCCCACAGCTTCCCAAGGAGAGGAACTTCATGTCTTCTGCACAAGTGTCCCCTTTCCAGTGTGTAGCTGTGAGCAGGTGACGGGTTCCGAAAATGACCTTCAGTGTCTAGACTCTTCAGGATGCTCTGCTCATTCTGAACTGCCTTTCATTTCTCTGAACCAGTGGCCTGTTTGGTTGAACTCAAAATTCAAAATTGGCAGCCCACTAGTTAGCTCTAAATGCCAGAGATGGAGGATTCCTGGACACTCTCTGAGGTCACCAGGCCTAAGTCTCTATGTGAATATATATAAACTGAGTCCATGAACTCAAATTCCCTGGAGTTGGGGCAGCACCTCAGGGAAGGCCCTATAATTCCATCCACCCTTCCAGCTGACACCTGACCATGTCCTGTCCAGGTGAATCCAGAGTGTCCTCAGGAAGAGCTCAGCCCGGACTCTGTCTGCACACCTTCCCTCTTCCCCAGCCTTGTAGCTGAGCTACCCCACAGGCCATGCTGCCCTACAGACACACCGCCAGAGTCAGGTAACCTCACCTTGTTGAGCTTCAGGGGGGCATCTTCTGTGATTCCAGAGAGGTCGGCCCTGATGCTGAAGACCTCAGTGATGCCCAGTCGGTTCATGGCTGTCTTCAAGTCATAGGTTCCAGAGATGGACAGTTTGGGGACGTATACTTTGGCTAACCTGCTGCTCAGGAAAGAGTTAAGGTGTTTCATGGGACTACTGGGTTCTGCTGAGACCCGTCCTGTTTTGGAGTTGTTTCTGGCTGGTTGTCCCACTGAACATGTCACTACCCACAGAGGGATGAGAAAGAGTTTGGATGTGCTTTACTTTGACACTGTCCCCATCTAGCATGAGAGAATGAGATCCATCAGATTGGCTCCTGGAAGCCCCTAGAGTGCCACCTCCTCTGAGAAGCCCTTCAGGTAGATTTAGGGTGTTCACATGGAACCATGTCTCATTATACGCCCTGTAGTGTTTGGTCAATCCCCCTTCTTGAGCCACGGATACCCCTTGAATCTGATTCTCAGGGGAGCTAAGGCCAATGCAGCAGAGTGACATTTCTCTCCCAGGGCCGAAGGCTCAGCTCTCTGTTTCCAGAGGGCAAGAGGAGGTCCCAATAGGGTCGTCCTGGCCCTCAGAGTAGGTCCTCTGACCCGTGGAGCACACTCCAGGACTGCTGTCTCCTGCAGACCTATCAGGCCCTCTGAAGAGTGGTAGAAGAACAGAGCCTTCTGCAAACCTGCTCAGAGATCTCTAGTGCTGGTCCTTTCCTGTTCAGGGCTGTCCATGCAGGCTCTCCTGCATCCCCTATAAACTTCCCACCACAATTTCTACCCTCAGCTGTGGCCAGGGTATGAAACCAGTCTTGGTTCTTAGTTCAACCATGACATATGCTAGTACTGCTGATGTCCTAGTACCAGGCTCTGGGTTAGAACATGCTATGTCCTTTGGGGATGGAAGTCCCTCCAAAGCAGGGACTTCCCTCTCATCAGAAGCACTGTCTCCTGCCCACCCCACCTCCGGACTCTACCTGGCACTATCTGAGCAGAAGGATTATTTTAGCCCAAGATTATGCACTTAACCATGACGCTGGGATGGAGTCCACCCTCTGCAAGCACTTGGTGACCTTTGGACAGGCTTGGACCCTCAGGAGAAGGTCTCTATCTGGGGAGTTACCTTATGTGCCTGTAATCCAGGAACTTGGAAATGCTGTCCTTGGTGAGAGTTTGCTCTAGATGCTGCATCTGGCCGTCATCAGGCAGGATGAAGATGGCAGTGGCATTGCCCAGGTAATCCATCAGCAGCACCCAGCTGGATAGATTGTCACAGTGATGCACATCAAACATGCCCATACGGTGCATCATGGGCACCTTCACCGTGGTGGACTTATCCACGTAGAAGTTAGCTTCCTTGGTATGCTCGGGATTGAAGGGCTTCTTCCACTTGCCTGCAGAAGGGTGAGAGTTGGGGGGAGGGGAGAGTGGAAAGAGAGCTTAGCCAGTGAGGTGGTGACCCAGGGTCTTGGCTTTTCATGTGCACAGGGGGCCACTACTAGCCTTCCAGGATACCCACGGACTTTGGTGAGGTTGACTCAAGGCTAGAAGAGGACTCACACTATACAGATTACAGATGTTGACAGCTACCATTCCTGATATGCCTAGAAAGCATTTCAAATAAGTATTATATGCTTATTGAATGGTGATTTGGGGTTATAACTGGAAATCTTGACAGCAATTCTATTTGCTAGCTTCTTATCAGGGGTGGCACACTCACTGGTAACTGTGAGTTCAGTTATCACTCAGGACAAATGTTCTGGGTACCTCAAGTCCCTTTGGGTTCAGTGCAGATGGCCATCTACTGTATAAAACCACCATCATCTAGATCACTGGAGTGGGCAGGGACCTCAGAGACCCACCAACAAGGACATCAGAATGGGTAAGAGTCTCAAAGACACATCACCAAAGGTGTCAGAGTTGGCAAGGCTCATAGGGATCCACGATCAAGGCTGTCAGAATGAGAAGGACATAAGGAACCCTAACCCTACCTTCTTATTGGCTAGGAAGAGGTGAAGGGGTTGGGGAGGAGTTGACACCTGCTCTTGTCACAAAGAGCTGGGACTTGAGCTGTGCTGACTGTGGCCTGATACTCTGCTCATAAGACTCTTCCTAGGGGCAAAGAAGCCGTCATGGGCAGAGTAGCTCCTGGCTTTGACTCCCAGACCTCCTCAGATGGTTTCTCTGGGACACAGGTGCTTACCATAGACTCCTGACCTAACCACTTCCAGGCAGGAGGCCATGCCTAGGGTCAAGGATAGTTGATCAAGTGCTTACATCCAAACAGTCCCTGTTTACACCGTGTACACTAGTCACTAATTCTTTCATTACCTCACAGCGGTCAGCCAGCTTTGTCCCTGGTCATATGGACAGTCATACCTCAAACACATAAAATGTCTTGTCCAACATCAAGACTGAAAGACAGCAGAGGCAAAATATATAAGCCCATGTGTTCAGAGTTCATACTGGTATGCAACAGAAGAGCTGCTGAAAGTATGTTCCATGGTTCTCTCTTCACCCCCTGATACACTTGGTCCTGAGGTTGGGGAAGGATTGCACATCCCGAGCCTCCTTTGTAGGGGTCTTCAGTGAGCATTAGAACATAAAAGCCTCTGGTCAGTCCTTCAAAGAAGTCAGCGGATTTGACTGTTGACAACTCCCAAACTTACTGATGATTTAAAATATGACAGTTTCCCCACCACAGAATAAGGAATGTGATGAGACAGAGAGAGTGACACAGCCCAGAGGGAGAGCTCAGAAACTGATCCCTGAGAATATGCATGGAGACACCCCTCACCAGCTCAAGCCGGTTATGCCATCTTACCTTTAAAGAAAATGTAATTCACCAGGGCGAGAACTGTGTTTTCGTCAAGGTTCTTCACTAAATCAGCTATCTTTCCTTGGGTTCCTTCTTCCACAAAACCATTGATCACTTTCTTGGCCTCTTCTGAGTCTGTGAAGTTGACATGGAAGGCTTCTGAGTGGTAATAGTTCTTGACGTCTGCCAGGAACTTCTCTGCCAGCTTCAGATTGTTGTGGATGAACAGGGCATTGCCTGTGGTCAGCTGAAGCTCATTGTCTGGCTTGTTGAGGGTCTTGAGGAGGTGATGGAAGCCCTCGTGCATCTTAGCCTCGGGTATTTCTGCGCTGTTGAATTCTAGGCCCTTTAGAATCTGGCTGTGAGTGTCACCCTTGGTCCCCAGGGAGAGCATAGCGAAGGCTGTAGCGATGCTCACGGGGGAGAAGAAGATGTTGGTCGTATTGGACTGATGGGCCAGCTCCCGGTACAGGCTGAAGGCAAAGTCTGCCAGGTTTGGAGCGATCTCATGGCAGGCTAGGTGCCCCTGATCCTGCTGGGAGGCTTCTTTCTCCTGGGTATCCTCAGCCAGGGAGCTGGAGACCAGGCAACACAGGCCTGCCAGCAGCAGGATCCCCCTTGAGATGGAGGATGCCATTTTTCTGCAAGACACAGGAAGACATGTAAACTGCAAGGGAGTTGGGGCTGTGGTGACTCTCATCAGCTACCACTTGGCACAATGCAAAAGTAACCACCGTCTATTAATGGCTGCTGCGTGCCCAGCTTAGATCAAGCACTGTTCCAAATTGCTGTCATTGAAGAAAAACTGTTAAGAAGAGAATTGGAGACAGGTCTGTGGATAAAGCACTTGTTATGCAAGTGTGAGAATAGGAATTCAGAAAATGTGGGCATAGTAACCACCTGCAATTCCACCATGGGGGCAGGCAGGAGGGTGGGGGGCAGGAGGACAATGACGGGGGAGAGACAGGGAACTCCTGAGGCAAGCTGACTGGCTTGCTAACCAGAATCTCTGAACTCTTGGATTAGCGAGAGACACTGCCCCAATAAATACAGTGGAGAGTAGTTGAGGAAACCATCCAACATCAATTTGAATCCTCCATATGCATATTTCCACATACATGTGAGCACACACACATGCTCACACCTCACATACAAGCATGTGTGAAAACAAAGAGAGCAAGATCAGATCAGATGCTCTCCATCTGCCCAGTGCTGTCCTGAGCCTTCACGTGTGTGAACTTCCAGGGTCCTGTGGGGAGGTGATTGCTCCCCTTCAGTTGGCTGGTAAGGGAGATGTTAACACACACAGTCAGAGTCCACAAATAACAAGTAACACAGCAGATCTAAGTCATGTACAATGAGTGATCTGGTTCCTGACCCATGCTTTCATCTGTTCAATTTCCACCTGCCCCATTTTACAAGGAAGAAACCAAGGCACAGGGTGAGAAATGGATTTGTCAGTAATTACAAGGGGATTAGAGGGTGATCTGGACTCAAAGTCATTTGAAGCTGGAAAAATCCATGGAGGGTCTCCAGAATCCAGGTGTGGGTGTCACCTCTGGTCCCCAGAGAGACCGTGTTGAAGGTGTGGTGGTCATAACAGGAGAAGAGATGAATGCTGGTGGCCAGGAACCTGGGCACACAGGGAAGTCTAAGGCTCTAAAAAAATACCAACCCAGGTGGACTGGAGAGATGGCTCAGCAGGTAAGAGCACTTGGTGCTCTAGCAGAGGACCGTGGGTCAATTCCCAGGACGTACATGACAGATTACAACGTGTTGCATGGCTGAAGTGAGGCAAGAGGGAGGGGCAAAGCCTGGGTTGCACCATAGAGGACAGACTCTGCCTGGAGATGGTCAAACTCAAGGTCACATCTGCAGTCCCAGCCTACCCTGTTCCACAGAATTCCCCCTACTCTGCCATGCCACAAGCCTCTACAACCCCATGCTCTGGTTACAGATGAGGAAGCCGAGCTTGCAGCTATGAAGAATGTTCATGGTTGGTATTAGCTCAATAATGAACTAATTTAAAAAATATTTTTTGAGATAATCTCATGAGTCCTAGGCTAGCCTTAAACTCATTATATAGCTGAGGATGACTCTGAACACCGGATCCTCCTATCTCTACGTCTTGAGTGCTGGGATGACAGGTGTGTACTCCCATGACCTCTGTGTAGCTCTGGGCTTCACATGTACTCAGTGAGCATCCTACCAAGTGAGCCACAGTCCCTAGACCCATAGTTAAAATTATCATCTTATTATAATAAAAGGCACCCTCCAGTCTGGGATCTGCAAGTCAGGGTAAAATTGAAGAGAAGAAATACTGAGTTTTGCCTGCCCTCGACCCGGGAAAGGATCTTTCCAACTATATGACAAAATGATGCACGACGTCTCTCTGCTCACCATGTGCCTTCTGATCTTCTCTGTAACTAATCTGAAGAGCTGACCACACGTTACATAATACATGTTGATGTTTTCTTGAACAAGTCAGTGTGTGACGGCTGAGACAGCGCTGATTCTAGTTCTGTATATTTCCATCTCTCTCGTGTCTCTGTTACTTCCTGTTTGGATTTTGGTGAATCCTGTGGAAATTTCCCACCTTCATCGAGAGGCTAGGCCTTCACTTGGTGAGAACACACCAAGCGATCTCAGGCCGGAGGCTGTGGCTCCCTGACATGGTCATCACTATTCACTAGGTATCCAACAGCATTTGGAAGGCAGAACCCAGACAGCACAGCCTTAGGTGTATGAAGTGGGTCTGGGGAGAGCTGAGAAGAGGATGTGCCCTGTGCATAGACGCTGTACTCTGTATGTGTGTGCACACATTTGTGCAGGTGCTGGTACGTGTGTGTGCACATATATGTAGAGGCCAGAGGTCCTCTTCAGGGGTGGTTCCTAGGGTGTCATCCAACTTTTCTTATGAAATGGTGTCTCAATGACTTGGAGATTGACAATTCAGCTAGGCTAGCTGGCCAGCAAGCCAGAGAATTGCCTGCGTCAATCCCCTAGTGCTGGAACTGCAAGAGCATGCCTCCACACCTGGCCTTGACACTTGGGTTCTAGGGAGCAAACTCATGCTTGTGTGGCAAGCATACAGACTGAGCCATTTCCTCATCCCAAACGTTGGGCTCTAGTTCCAAGGGTCTTTTTCTAGGGAGGGATAAGAGGGGGTGCTCTCCTGTTTGTGGGCTGCTGAGCTTTAAGGAGACAAGGCTAGCATGGGGAAGGAGAGAGGCCCTGCTGGAGTGAGCACACTCTCTTCCATCTTCCCCAGGTCCCATCACCTTCCTGATTTCCTCCTTGGATGGTGAAGGGTCTGAGGCCTGGAGAGAACCCGCCACTGACTGGCACAGCAATGAGCTCACACTTGGGAATGTCAGGACTGGGTCAAATAGTTGGGAAGTAACTTAAGTGGGAAGATTTTGGTCACAGTGTGAGGGTTCATGGCATTTCATGGTAGGAAGGCATGCTGGTGGCAGCAGCCTAAAGTGGCTGCTGGTTCACATTTCAGAGGGAGAGGAACTGGCAGAGGAAGGCCAGAGCTCAGCTCACTTTTTCCTTTTCGTTCTACCTGGGACCTCCACCCATGGGATGGACATTTGGAGCAGATTACCATCTCAGTTAATCTTCTTTGGGAAAGGCCTTTGGTGCCTCACTACTGCCCTAGGCAACCAAGATGACAATGGATATTAACTGTCACAGGCCCTGACTCTGGTCTCACATGTCCAGTCAGGTGCATTTTGCATCCCAGCGTATTTGAATCTCAGGGTTCTGAGTCCTGCTTTCTCTCTAATCTGTAAGAGGTGATCTCCTGTGACCCCCAGGTCAACTGGAAAGGAGGAAGAAGCTTAAGATCTAGTGGTGTAAGGTCACAGAAGCAAATAAGCTGGAGATCACTCAGAGTGACATTCTGACGTCAGAGGCTGGTGGGAGTGGTCTTTGGGAGGCCAGAGAAAGGTGATGCCTTCCCCTTTGCTTCGTTCTGCACCATTTCCAGCTAAGAACAGCAAATGAAATCAACTGTGGCAGGCCACAGCCTGTGGGAGCCCATAACCTGTGGGAGCCCACATTCTGTGGCAGGCCACGGCCTGTGGGAGCAAACCTGTGGGAGCCCACAACCTGTGGGAGCCCACAACCTGTGGGAGCCCAGCTCTGCCACTGACTGCCAGTGGCCTTAGGCCAGTGACCTCATCTCTTTAAGCCTCAGTTCCTGTTTGCACTGGCAGACAAAAGGCCTTTGAAGAAAGGGGTGTGGCAGGAACAAGCCAGGCTCAGAGAGCAGACAGACACTGGAACCCCCCAAGCCTCTACACATGGGAGCTTGTCCTGAGATCTGGTTAGTAGCCAGAGCCCCCCATGACCAAGTAAGGGCTCCTGCTAGGTAGTGCCTGCCCCTGAGTCAGGTGCATGTCCCATCACCCCCACACGCACTGCCTGTTAGCAGCCACGCACGATGTAAGTCCAGTCCTTCTGACTATGCTCACTAAATGTGTTTTATACCTACCTCGTCTAACCTTGCCTCAATGCTTAGTATTAGTTCCATTTTATGGGAAGAAAAACTGAGGTCCAAATCTCATTCTAAAACCCACAGAACCAGCTGCGAAAAGAGCTAGCATTTAACCCCACATTTTAGTTCTAGGGTTGAACCCTTCTCTATGTACAGAATTGAAGCCCGAAGACTTGAAATAGATGTCAGAGATGGCTTGGCTAAATGACAAAATCATTGGTGCTAAAATGACAGGTCTGAGGCCCGATCGTTTCTCTCTGTGATCTTACACCAATTGCTAAGTCTTTTGGCGCATCAGTTACCCGAGGATGAGGTGACTGGCTCAGAGAACCAGTGTGCAGAGACACATACAAAGTACCCAGAAGTTCCCCTTATTATCTTGCTCTGGCTGCTTCGGTGGGCTCATGGGAATCTGGCCACCTTGACCTTGCCCACCTTAGTCTCCAAAATACCACGGTGATAAACCAAACCCCTTCCACCCTCTGTAAAACAAGGTTGGCTGGGGGAAGGGTAAAGCTCTTCTGCCCAGTAGAGCAGAGAGATTAGCAGCTATCCAGTGCTACTATCAGATGCCTGGAGGCTAGCCCAGAAGGGAGAATGGCTCAGTCAGCAAGGTCAAGCGTAGAGTCTGGAGCAGCTGCCCCAGTTGGACACTGGGCTGTGTATGATCGGGGCAAACTATTACCCTCTCTGTTCCCCATTTTCTTGTCTGTAAAGTGTGGATAAGTGCAGTAGCCTCCTCCAGTAAGGACGGTGGAGCTGAAATCACACACACACACACACACACACACACACACACACACCCATGATGCAAGGAGAACTCACAGGCCACTATGCCTGGGACATCCAGCCACCCTGAGGCCTACAGGCTGAGGCCCCAGAATGTGATCTGGGTGCAGCTGGAGAGGCCAACCTGCCAGCCGTAGCTCCCACCATCCTTCTAACCTTACCTTGCTTATCTGCTGAAGGGGAAGGTCCACACCCCAATACAGTATCGGGAGGGGCTGGAAAAGACCACACAGGAAAAGCCAGAGAAGGGCAGGTGCTTAGAAATGGCTGTGGCTGCACCTTAGCCCTCTATGTCTTAGTTGTCTGTCACCTGAAGGTACTAGCTAGTTACTGGGCAGCTTGGTTCAAGAAAGGACCTTAGGGACTGCTGTTCCCATGGCAACAGGAGGCCTAGGTGCCACAGGTGCGATGAACTTTATCTTCCTTGTATTGCCCTGGTCTCAGATCTGCTGTCTGCTTGGGAGGTGCAGGGACCCAGGGGCACCTCCAAGATCTCCCCAGGGAAAAATATACTCACAACTTGCTGTCCCAGAGCTGAGTGGTGAAGGCTGGAGAGACAGAGCTGTGTTCTAGTCTGTATTTAAACAGTGGGTGCCCGGGGGCCATAGGGGAGTCTGCTAGTGAATATTAACCAAAGTCAGCATAGTTATCGGAGGAGCAAACAGAGAGGGACTAAGTCCATCGACTATTCACTGAGCTGCCACCCACACTGTCCAGGACAGAGCTCAGCCCTCTGTTCCCAAATCAATGAGTCAAAGCATCCCTCATAAACACAGTATCCAGCATCCGAGGTGTATCTGGTGGCCTGAGTCACACGACCTCTGGGAAGGTACCACATGACTGGCCTTGCACTCTCCTGGGGAATGCTTGGGTTGCCCCCATGCAAACAAAATCAGTACTTACTGAGCTATCTGCAGACAAATGCCTGGGACTGAAGATTCACTCCCTCCCCAAGGGCTCAGTAAGTTGTGCACCCACTTGACAGATGGAGAAACTGTCCCAGAACAGAGATACTGCTCCTAAGTGTGGATATACAATTCTTATTTCCTTTACAGGAAAATGGAATGTGACTGACAGGATACATTCAGGACAGGCGGGCGCACAGTGCCCAGGCGACAGGCTAGGTGACAGAGAGTAGGTCTGTAAGGAAGAGCTGTGCTGCCCCAGACAAGTTGATTTACCTTTCTGAACCAGAGACATTTTCCTCTAAAGGACAGCAGATTGGATGCCAGCCAATCGGATGCCAGCATGGTTGCTAGGGGTACATGAAGCCCCCTGGGTAAAGAGTGTACACAGTAAACTCTTTATCTGAGTCTAAGAAGCCCTTTCCAGACTTCCCAACCCCCACCATCCCCCTCCCCTGAGCAGTGCCTGTTTCCACACTGAAGCTAGTGTGGGGATTTTCCGCCTAGATGGGGACTGTCCTTAAGGATGGGGAGACTATGCAGGAGCAGTCTCTCTGCTCTGGGGGGAGGGGAGGATGAGGTAGTTCTGGAAGGTTCTGTCTGTGGTTTGAAGGGGTTCAGGGTGAAGGCTAATGGGCTCTCCACTCTGATCCTTTTCAAAACCTCACTCACATCCCATTGGCCCTGTGAATGGTGTGTATGGTGAGTTCACCACCCCCTCACCCCCTCACCCCCCATAGCCCCAGCCCTCCTGGCTCTTGGCAGGGCACAGCAGGTGTTAAATAGATAATTGATGGTCATGCTTCCATCTTCTGCCATTCACTAGGTCTCTTGTGTTCCACCTTAGGACTCTGTCCAATGGATGTGCCACAGGACCCTGCAGCCCTGCAGTGCGTGATGACTTCAGACCTCAAGCCATCAGACAAGTCCTTTCATGCCCCCGCCCCCCCATTCCTCAGTTTCCCTATCTCTAAGATGGGGACTATGACTGTACATAGCTGCTGCAGGAACCATATGCTCCAGTTCAAGGGAAACTCAGAGCCTAGTGTTCATCAGCTCTTTCAGATGATGTCCCTGTCAGTGGGTCTCCTTGGTGTCACTGGATGGGGGTGAAGGTATAGGGTGGGGTGAGGTGGACTGCATTCTGAGGGCTTCCCTCCAGGCATTATCTCATTCAGTAACCCCTGTACATCTGGGGAGTGGGTGGGAGTGTGCCTCCCTCACAATAAAAAACTCAGATCTCTCTCCTTCCTTCTCCCTTCGCCCTCTCCAACACCCGTCTTCCTGTCCTTATGTGGGGGAGTGTCTATACCACACTCCCCCAGCATTTGGAGAACTAGACTGTGGTTGAGGTGCAACTCCCTCTGCACCCCTAGGGCATGTCTTCCCCTCTCTGGGCCTCAGTTTCCCCATCTGTATGATGCCCACTCTTGTGACCCAGCTGCCCCTCCCATCTGTGGCACCAGGTGGACTGCAGCAGGTGCAGGTCTCTTTATCGCCCTCCCCAGACTCTGCCCCCCTCAGGCAGGCGACAGCCTGCAGGCAGGTGGGAGGTCCCTGCCCTCTACCTGAGATCCTGGTCAGGCTCCTGACAGTCACGCCTCCTGTGCCTCTGGTGGCTGCCGTTTCCCACTCTTCCTCAGAGTCAGATCCTTGGCTCCCAAGGCTGTATCAGGAAGCTGGTGTGCGAAGTGTTGCCAGTGTCTGTCCACCGGGGAGGAGAGCGGCTTTGGGTGGCAGCGCTAGGTCCCGGAGGGGCAGGAGCTGGGCCAGGAAGGGACCTCGCCCTGTGCCAGGAGCACATCAGACCAGTCCTTCCTGGCCCAAGCAGTACTGGGTGCCACCTACTGTACTGGCTGTGTCCACACAGTATGACCCAGCATGGGCTCATCCACACTGGCTTGTAAAGGGACTGGTCACCTCTGTAAGAACAGTGGCCCTGGCTTAGAGAACCTCAACAGAGCTCAGCCCCAGCATCTTGCCGGATTTTCTGGGACTGCAGGAACAAGAGGGCTGTGCCACTCTTCCATGCCCAGCTGAGCCCCTGAGGCTGGGGCAGGGGTGTGGGGTGGTGGTGGTGTGTGTGTGCATGTGTGTTTTCATATCCTAAGTGTGTCATGAAGGACGGTGGGTGGGCCTGGCCGTCTCAAGTGGGAATGAAGAAGGCCACAAAATGAGAGCCTCTGAGGCAAGTGGGGGCTTCAGGTGGAGAACCTACCCCTTTTGGTCAGGAACCCTATGCCCAGGCCCCCTTCTCCTCTGGACCAGTATGGAAACAGGAGGGGGGGGGGGGGGGGGGGGGGGGGAGGACCCACCATTCTCCAAGCCACAGTGGGGAAAGTCTTCTCTACTGGTTACTTCTAGAACTGTCTATGACTACATCTAGGCTGATTGGGAGGTCAAGGGCTCATGAGAAGAGGCTAGGGAAACCCTACACAGGTTCTGCCTAGATGTGGGGGCCTTGAGTGTGAGCTGACCGTGGCTGAGCACTGAGCTTGGAGTCTGCAGAAAAAAAGAGAGTGGGGCTGGGCTGGGGGAAGGCTGGGCCAGTCTCATCAAGGATGTAAGGGAGAGTGATGGCAGACTTGGGAATAGCGTTCTGGGAGGAGTATGACCTGCCCCAAACAAACACACACACAAGTGCGCACACACACAGAAACACACACTCACAAACAGACATACACAGACACACGGAAAGACCCCACACACAGACAGACACACACAAAGGCAGATAAACACACTGACAGACACATACACTATCACACATGAGCACACATACATACACACACAAGCACACACACTTGTATACACAGACACATATGCACATGAGCACATACACTGTCACATATACAGGCATGAGTGCACATATGTACACACACAGGTACACACACACACACACACACACACACACCCACCCTCCTAGGTGCCTACTACAGAACACTGGATTCTAGCCTTGCTTCCACCACCCTCTTATTAAATCTTAGACAATCACTTAACCTTTGTGCCTCAGTCTCCTCACCTGTGAAACAGGGCTAAGAATATCACAGGGGCCTTTCTGAAAGGGTTGCAGGCTCTGAGCAGAGCACCTGCTACATGTGGCCCCTGCCTAAGGGGGCAGCACCCTTTGCCCAGGGCCAACTCACATTCAAGCATCTGGTTACCCAGAAGGCCCTGGAGCCAGTCCCGGGGGAGCAGAGGGTGCTCATCTCTCTCTGTGAAGGCTCAGGCCTTGGTGTGCTGTTTCTTTTTCTAAACTTGTGTGATGGGCAGAGCATTTGGGATGACTGAAATCAGGCAGGAGAAGTGTGTGGACGGCCTCTCACCTCTCTGAACCTCAATGGAGATGAGTTCTTGCCTCGTAGTTGTGATGATACTTGGATGGGGTAGTGTTTGCAGGCATTTCACACAGAGGCCACTCTATTGGCAGAGTGCTCGCTGTACCTGATCTAACTGGGTGGCCCAGGTTTATCTTCTGGTGAGGAGTTGAGTCAGCATCTTCCACCTGGCATCTTCCAACATCCCAACCACCTATCCCTGATATATATAATATAGATATATTTATATGTAATATATAAATATAGATATTTAACCTTCCGGGTTCTTCTGGTAGCTTCCTATGAAGGGACAATTATTCTTTTTCTGGAACTATCTGTAGGCCATTTACAGCTTCCTGTTTTCATTTCTTGTCTTTCCTCAGGTAGAAAAAGAAAGATTCATTTATGCATCATTAACCCAAGGAGTGGAGGATACGACCGTAGCTTCATTTCCTTCTTAAATTAATGAAACGCGAGGGTGTGTGTGCTGGTTAATTTTTACAGCAAACCCTTTCCATACTTTAACTTTGCTCATTTGAAGTTCTGGACCAAGGGCTGGAGAGATAGCTCAGCCATTAAGAGCACCAACTGCTCTTCCAGAGGGCCTGGGTTCAATTCCTAGCACCCACATGGCAGCTCACAACTGTTTGTAACTCCAGTTCCAGAGGCTCTGGCACCTTCTGCTGGCCCCCTGAAGGCACCAGGCACACAAATGGTGCACGAGCATACACGCAAGCAAAATATTCATGCACATAAAATAATAATAATAAGTTATGGACATTATGAATGTTACACAGTTTTGGGGAGACTAAACCTATCCCAGTTTCCTTTCTGGTGGTTAATTTGTCACATTTTACCCAACAGGAACTCTTGAGGTGGTGTGTGAGGGTGGGGAGGCGGGATTTCTTTTTTGACTGCAGCTTATGCTTTGGAAACCTTGTATGCTGGCAGTGACACCAGGTCAAGCCATGTGCATTTTCTCCAGACATGACATGCTGCTGCCCCTGTGGGAAACAAACAAGGGGTGTGTGCAAGATCTTTGGTGAACCACTTGTGGGGCAGGACATGCAGGACTTGCCCTAGAGGGACCAAGGGACAGCCAGTGGCTGTTTGGGGTTTGTAATGCACTAAAACAAGCCTTGGTGGGGGTGGCTCAGACAACACAGGCCTCAATTCTTAGAACTTGCCCAACTCAGACCTTGGCTTGAAATGGTTCGATTGACCTTGTTGACTCTCTGGTGTTGACCTTGAACATTTCTGTTTGCTCTATTTTACCAGGTCCCTCCCTTCTGTCATTTTACCATACAGATCCTCTAATGGACTCCGAGATGGGGCGTCACCTATTAAATCATAATTGACACTTACCAGGCACTGTCTGGCAGGCCTTTTGCTAAAAAGCATTTAACTTGCAGGGTCCCAGGCAGCGAACACACTTCCTACCTCTTGAGAAACAAACAAACAAACAAACAAAAAATCAGAAATGCAGTTAAAATGTGGCAGAGACATTTTTATTTGGGTGCTGGATAGTTGAACACATCAGAGGTCATAGGCTGAGTGTGGAAGCTGGGTTGCTGTTCCCCTGAGGCCAAGAAGCAAGGAGGCTTTTATTAGGGAAGGCAAGAAGGCTGCAGTCAGATGTAAGCAGGGTGGTAGCAGATTTTCTCAGACCACTTGGGGTATAGGAGCTCACTAACCAAACTAGTATTTCCCAAACCTTGCAAGGTATAGTTAGGTTCTAGAAAATTGTTCTTTCTGGTAGAGTCAGTTCTGGACAAGATGTTTTGCCATTCTTCAGCCAGGCAGAACCTTGTGGGGGAAGGGAACCTAGAGAATGATGCAATCCACCCCTCACCACTCCATCTCTCATTCTCACAGCTCTGCCTGTTCTGACCTCCCGAACATGGTCCCCCTTTTTTTCCTGAAGTAGAGGGGCAGGTGTGGAAGCAGCCCTGGGCATGATGGGATGGCTGGCTGACCATTCTGCAGCCGTTTTGTTTTTTAGGACAAATGTGGAGACTGCTGACAGTGCATGGTCCCCTCCTCCTCTTTTCCTTCCTCTTGGCTGCTTCCATGGCCTTCGTCCACATCTGTTATAAGCCGATCACAGCAGTGGACAAATAAAGAGCACGTGGCGCTTCTGAGATGCCTTTCTGAGCACTGCGTGAATGCTGGACCTCACGTTGAGCCCTCAGGTCCATGCTTTTCTGATTTCTACCTTATAGATGAGGCAAGAAAGGCTCAATGGAGTCCCCAACTAGCCCTAGCTCACCCACAAGGCTGGTAGGGGACAGAAAAGACAGTCTAACCTGATATGTGACTGAAGGACTGTGGTGTAGATCACCAAGGCTTGGCTGCAACCCTAGATGGCAAGATACCTGAGTCAAAGACTCATAGTTTCTGTCTTTTTGTTTTTGTGTTAAGCATAGAACAGGGTGTCTGAGGTGACGGAAGGACAGAGTTAATTGAGGAGAAGAAATAGAGTACTTCTCTTATTCAGTAGTTAAGGCGGAGCCTCTCCGGCCAGAGTGAGAATATTTGAGATGTTAGTATGTTTGTATGGGGTACATCACTTCTTAAAAAAACAAAATGGAGCCAGAAATGATAAAGAACTGAACTCTTCAGTTACTCGAGGTCAGCCTGGGGTCTATATCATAAGAACTTGTTTTAGAAAAGTTTTGCCGGGCATTGGTGGTGCATGCCTTTAATCCCAGCACTCAGGAGGCAGAGCCAGGTGGATCTCTGTGAGTTCGAGGCCTGCCTGGTCTACAGAGTGAGATCCAGGATATGCACCAACCCTACAAAAACAAAAAACAATTAAACAAAAAGTCCCATATGCCTTATTCTTTGAGCTGGAAGGGAAGACTAGAAAGAGAGAGGGTGGCAGACAAGATGGCCAGCCCCGAGACCCTACCACACCCTAATCTGCTTCCTTATCTGGCCTCTCTGGAAGGGGAACAGGTCCTGGTAGGAAAGCAGTGTGAAGGCTGAGCTGTGAGGATGGGAGTCAGTACCAGGAAAGGGGATTGCATCATTGATTGGGTGTCCCTTTCTGCCTAGGGTTCCACCCAGCCTGGCTGGTACAGGAGCCTTTCACCTTGACCTCCTAACTGACTAGCATATTCCTAGCAATCAGCCCATTTCCTGATTGGCTCCTGGCTGACAGTTATTCTGTTAGCCAATTTGTGTGCGCAAGCTCTCATTTCCCAGAGGGCTCTCTAAGAGGAATTCGTCGTACCCGAAGTGAAGGGGAGGCTCAGAGAGGCCTTTTAAGAGGACCAGCGAACCTCTCCGGGCCTCCTTCATTCCTGTGCCTCAACTGCTGAATGCTCACATGCACCATGCTCTCTCCCCTGCCTTTACATCTTAGGGCTACATTTCTTTTTTTTATTAATTTTTTAAAATTTATTTTACATACCAACCAGTTTCCCCTCCCCTCCTCCTGTTCCCTCTCCTCCACCTCCTTTCTTACCGCCCCCATCCACTCCTCAGAAAGGGTAAGGCTTCCCATGGGAGTCAACAAAGCATGGCATAGCAAGTTGAGGCAGGACCAAGCTCCTCTCCTCTGCATCAAGGCTGAGCGAGGCATCCCACCACAGGGAATAGTTCCAAAAAGCCTGGCTGAGGCATTCTTAACATGCAGAAAGCAGTGGATACTGAATTCACTGTTCAACAGATTTTCACATCTGCAGAGAACTGTATAACTGTTCCTCTGAACAAAACAAATCCATCCATCCATCCATCCATCCATCCATCCATCCATCCATCCATCTATCCATCCATCCATACATCCATCCATACATCCAGAGAGTCCCTTGTGTCCCTCTGTTAATCTCTCTGACAGTGAAGTCTGTTTTTACCCCTTCTCTGAAGACTGGATTTGCCACTTCCAGAACAGCATATGCCTTTGATAATATCCAGCAGGTTTTGCATCCGGCTTCATAATAACAAGGTTCATAAGCCTTTTACACATCTACAGTTTGCCCATGCTTCTTGCCAAAGCTTTCTGTTGCATGACTAGGCTACACTGAGTCCCCCTACTGAAGGATATTTTTTGTTTATTTATTTATTTTTTTGAGACAGGGTCTCATTATGCCTCTGCCTCAAGTCCTGGGATAACAGCACATTTGGACTTTTCCGGATGCAGCTGCTGAGAGTATTCACGAATAGCAAAATAAGTCTTTGTGTGGACATGGCTGTCCATGGAATAGTGCACACTGAACTTCAAGCATTGCAGCTCTCTCCTCTGTCCTTCCTCATTTCTCCTGCAACTTATAAGGCTTCTGGGAAGACAGTGAAGACAGTTAGACAGACATAATACAATCTCAATTTGCCCTGAACACTGAGAACCTGGGTCCAGGAAATCAACCTCTTTTACCTATGGGGTGGGGAGGGGGCAGGTAAACCTCTTCTGGGGGCTTGGGCTGAGCATTGGGCAAGTCAGGCAAACACCATAGGTCACCATGTCTCTGCCACCAAGGCCAGTACAGAGCAAACATCTAGAAGATGTGCTCTGGTCTTCCAGCCCTCTGGAGGCCACTGCAGGGGCTGAAGGCAAACAGGGCACATATGGGCAGGCACATAACCAGTCCCATTCAAGACTTTGGGGTTCTCCATCCATATACAGAGCACTCTGAAAAAAAATGATGATCCTGACACCCCATGAAGTTTGGATAATATGGACTTTGGTAACATCTCAGGGTCTGGAGGCAGTGAGAGCCAGAAACATCAGAATTCAGTTCACTGTGGACAAGTCAGTCAACACGGTGTGGTTTTGTTGTCTTTACATATAAATAATAAATAGTTTGAAGGTCTTAAGGTTGTTTGTTAAGACAAATGAATGCATGGAAGTGCACTTGGCACACCTGAGCGTGCACTTGGCACACCTGAGAGTGCACTTGGCACACCTGAGAGTGACTCGTGTCCTTGGGAGTGATTGGCACATGGATGGGTACCCTGCAGTGTGGCCTCTCTTCCCACTTTCCTCTCTTTGCTCTTGGGCTTTTGCTGTAAGCATGAAGACGTGAGAGAAGAAGATGGGTGTAACACATACCTGCCATTCCAACACCTAGGAGACAGAGGCAGGAGGATCTCTGCAAAACTGAAGCCAGTTTGAATTATAGACTGAATTCCAGGCCAGCTAGACTATATATTGAGACCCTGTCTCAAGAATCAACCATCAAAGAAATGAAAAACAGAGACATTCATAACTCTCTGTAAAGGGTAAGAATATATATATGTATATAAGTATATATATGTGTGTGTGTACATATGCACACACATATATGTGTATACACACACACACACATTCACACACACACACACACACACACACACACACGCACACACACACACACACACACACACACACACGATTCTAGGAGACAAAGTGGTGATTATCCCAGACTGCAGACTTATGAGCTGGGGTCACTTAGACTTTGTTTTGTATCTTCTCATGCATTGCTTATGTTTTTACAAGAACAACATGCCTTTGTAAGAAAGGCCTTTCTTTCATTTTGACTTAATCAAATGGATGCTGCATTGGAGTGTGTGGCTGTTTCTTTTATGATCTTCAGATGGTGCCTTTTCCATTGTCTTCCCAACTCCTCCCAACACAGCCTGAGGCAGTGGAACACTGCCCAGCAAACTGCTGGCACTGGGCTCAGATCCTGGGCAGTTGCTTCCTGCTGTGAGAACTTCAGGATGTTGATTTTGTTGGGGAGGTCCAAGCAAGCTCAACACGTATGGTCCAGGCACATAGAAGCACCCGAGGGAGCTTTCTCCCTCTATCACATTAGCTCTGTCTCTGAGGGCATCATCTCCACCTTCCTGGGCAGGAGTGGTCCACGGCATCGCCTTCCTTTCTAGATAGAGAGCCCACAACTGTTTTTTTTCTCTGTGTTCACAGTATAGTGTGCACATTCTCTGAATGGCAGAGGATTCTAATATGGACATGGGTCCTGGAGAGGTGCTTAGGGCTATGTGGACAATAGGCTTGTCTTCCTGCAACTTCTACCAGGAATGTCTCCAGGATAATTAGCATGGCCTGGGAGTCGGCATGGCTTGACTTTAAAGAATTAACCTGTTAGCCACCTTTGTGTAGAAAGACCTTGGGGAATGCAACGTTTTTATGTCTAAAGTCATGTTTTATATGCAAAGGCAATACCTGGGAGGTCCCTGCTTGGAGCCTTTGCTTCCCTGTTAAGCATGTGGGTCATCAGCTATCTGTGGTGGGACACTATGGGGATCATGACTTATCTCTTTGAGGATTTGCAAACCGCCCCCCAACCCTTAGGGCAGTTCTGAGACAGTCTCCTCATGTGCTTCTCCAAACTATGACCCTAGATTGTGATGGTTGCCATTGGCCGTCAGCTTGACAGGTTTTAGGATCCCCTAGGAGTTGACGCTCTGGGCATGTCTGTGAGGAGTTTCTAGATTGGCTTAACAGAAGTGGGAAGACCGGCCCTGCTGGCAGCTGCACATGCCATGTGCCAGGGTCTTGCCATGTAAAACAAGGGGAGAGTAAGCTGAACGTCAGCGTTCATCAATCTCTGCTTCTTGATTGAAAACAATGTCCCCGACTGTTTCCTCCTGCTGCTGCCACCATGATGTCCCCATCACTCTGGACTTGTGATGCCAAAATGAGCCAAAGTGTGAGGCAACTGTGAGCCAAAATGAGCCCTTCTTGCCTTAAGCTGTTTTTGTGAGGTATTCTAGCACAGGAATGAGAAAAGTAACTAGTACATGGACTGTGAATCCCTGCCCTCCCACGCATGAATGAAGCAATAAAGACACTGTTTGTACATCTTTCTCTACTGGCATGTGTGGTGCACACAGGGGAAGGAGCAAATGCCTATGAGCCTCTGGGACTTTATAGGACTGAGTCTCTTAGAGACCTGGACTTACAAAGTCTTGATCTAAAGAGGTTTCAGAATAAGTGGCTCATTCCATAGATAGACATTCTCCACATGTTGCTGCAACTCTCTCCTCTTGTGCTGACCTTGGCATCAGTGAGGCTCCGGGCATGAAGGCAGACTATTATCTTCAGTGTTTATTTATCATTAGTGCAGGAAGAGTGACTCCTGAGCAAATCGCTCACATACATCTCTCCTGACGCATCTCCTCATGGCTGCCAAGGATGCCACCTTGACAATTCAGTTTTCAGGAACATTTGCATCTCTGTTCCTTCTTATTCCATGGGTGAGCACCACCCTGCAATGGGCTGCTGGGAGACATGGCAGACATCACAGTAAATGCCTGTAAATGCTCAGCTGTCTGTGGCCTGGCAATCTGGCTTCCAGAAGTCACCAGGAAGGAGACATCTACCTGCTGATGTGAGCAGCAGCAGTCAATTCTTCAGTAGGAGATCTCTGAGTTTGTAATCTCTGAGATGAACAACAACACACAGACACAGACACAGACACAGACACACACACACACACACACACACACACACACACACACACACACACACACCATGCTCAACAATTCAGCAGTTGACACTTAAACAATTTACAGTTCATACCTGCTCCACCTCCGAGGCTGGGGAAATGGCCAACACCTCAGTAGGGCAGAAGGGCATGTGTAGTTCAGGAAAAGAGCAGTGATAAGCTGGGCTAAACTCCCTGTGTCTGATCAGGATGCCCACAAGCCTAGGAACTGGCAACCACCAACACAGAAATGCCTGGTTCCTGGGCCCAGCCAGCAATGGACTTGGCATCCTTGTAGCCCAAGGAATCTTGAGGAACCCACTAATCTGAGCAGTGTTTACAGGACAAGGCCACATTACATGGCAGTCTGGTTTGTCAACTGTAGAGACGACAAGCTGACCTCAACAAAGAAACTATTGCCATTCACATCAGGGCACCAGTATCTTTGTGCTGTGCTACTCTGGAAGCTAGATACCAGGCTGAGTGGAAACTTCTACAAGAAAAAATGGCTGAGTTGTAGTGTAGGAGAAATGCTACACTTACTGATGTCTGGTTTTCCTTTGCTTTGGGGCTCATGGGAAGCAACACTTCCCAGCCAAGCTGCTGGTGGGTCTATGTTTTGTCTCGAGACACACAAAGAAGACACTGTCTGTCCTATGTGGACTGAAGCGTTGAAGGCCCTGAGTGAGTCTCTTTTATGATGACACCCCAAAGAGTATGGGACCACGACTGAAAGGAACATAATCTACCAGGGTAAAGATAAGAGGACTTTGGGATTTTGCTGAAGCCTCCTCATGTTAGAGCCACAGAATATTCCTGATCCTAAAACTGCCATTTAGCTAAAATAATACATCTCTTATTTGCCTGATTAAAGTTATTATTACTTTTTTTGGCTAGTCAAAATTAGGAGGAATGATTTCATGTGGTTGATGTAAGGCTAGAAGCTAAGTCTTAGTCTATATACATAATGCAGCTTCACCATTTCTATTTTAGTTTTTATGTATATGGGGTTTTGCCTGCACATATGTCTGTGTACTGCTTGTGTGCCCAGGGCCGATGGAAGCTCCAAGAGGGCTTTGGATCCCCTGGCACTGGAATTATGGACAGCTGTAAGTCACCATGTGGGAACTGAGGACTGAGCCAGGTCCTCTGGAAAAGCAGCTGTTACTTTTGACTGCTGAGCCATCTCTCTAGCCCCAGCCTTACTATTTTTTTTAGATGCAAATTCTCAAAGGTATTATTCCGGCAGGTCAGGTGGATCCACTTTTCTGTGTGCTGGGAAATGGATAATGTGTTTATTCACTTCTGTGCATCCAAAAGCACCTGATACCAGCTCCTGCAGGAAAAAGGTATTTGTTAGCAGAGAACAGAAGTTCAGGCCGAGAGGGGAATTGTGGTGGAGCAAGGAGCGGGAGTGGGGACTTGCCAGCCTTGTCTCTGTATGGTCAAGGTCTGTAGCCTACTGACTGGTTGGTGGCAGGGATGCTTCAGCCTCTTCACGGAGGACAGGGAAGAACTGGGGCTTCTGTGTCAGAATGTAGCAAAGGACTGAGAGGGAGCTTCTAGAAGTTCCCTTCTGGTTACAGAGTAGCAAGAAATAACTTCATAGGCTGAGAATAAAAATGGGCAGGAGGAGAGAAGATATCTTAGGAGGTTGAGGAAACAGGAGATCATAAGAAATAGTTACTTAGAAGACTAAGAAATGAGCAAATTAGAGAAGTGGGGAATGATGTCCGGGAACTACTGAGGATGCACTTGGGATTTCAGTAATTGTGAAGTTACAGTGGGACCAATCATTAGAGCCCCGTTGTTCCCCGACTCCTGAGGGTATGAGGTGAGCACACAGAGTACTCGCTTAATTAGGGGTTGGTTGTGCCCGTGTGATGAAAGGAGAAAGGTGCATGTTGGCTGAGGGATTCAGATGATGGGTCCCAGTCTCGGATAAGGATGGAAGCATGACCATGGAAGTGTGTGTCTGCAGTGAAGTTCAGGGACCATCATCAGAGGGGAAGGGCAGGCACTGGAAAGATCTACTCATGTGACTATCAAAATTACAGGTGACCCGAGGAAGGAGGTGTGTTGTGAAGTGTGACAGTAGGCAGTAGAAAAGTACCCAGGGTCATTAAGCAGATAAATAACACAAGTGTTAAGTTATGTGATGGGGGAAATTGAAAAACAGCTGAGATAGAAAGTCTGAAGGCCCATGGGAAATCATGCCAGGTAGGATGCTTAGGGAAACCATTTATGAGGTACTGAGCCAAGGTTCATCCTGGAAGGGAAAACATGCCAGGCAGAGGGATCACATCATGTATAAAGTCCCTGAGGCAAGGAAGAGCTCGCTCCAGGATCTACAGGATGATTCTTGTAGCTAGAAAAAAAAAATAACACTTGGAGAACTATCAGGAGATGATGTTGTATAGAGTAAAGTCAGAATATCACTTTTTACTGTGGGTCCCAAGGACCACATGGACTCTTTAGACTTGAAAGAAAACCTAGTGAAACCAGGCCTCCCATGCTGATGTGGTGGTAGAGTGTGACAGCTTTATCTCAGAGGGGACGCCATGCCTGGACTCCAATCATCACACCCCCCCACAGCCATCCTTAGTGATGGGCAAGCCCTGAATTCAGGGAGATTTTATCTTCCACCCACAGTGGCTATCTAAGGGACATGTTCTTGTTAATCTCCAGGATCCACTTGACCTCCACATAGGGCTGTGTTAACCATGACCACCATCAAGACCCACCCCTGTCTCCTTTCATGTCTTCTCTTATTCATTATTATATCTTAAAATTCGGATGAAAAACTTTAAGAATTTTAGTCAAATCAGTGCCCCTGTTTTGAAATTCAACCCATATATTATTATGGCCAATGCTGTAGCTATTACATGAGAAAACTGTGGTATCTCTAAACCCGGTACTACTAGTCAATGATCCGTTTGATTTTATTGCTTGCTTGCCATTGACTTTAAAGCAATGCCTGGCTGCCCCAGGTGATTCTCGGGCCAGCATGGAAGTGCTATGTTTCTCAGATGTCGACTCAACCAAGAACTAGTGGGCCCTGTGTCCTTTTTGTTTGCAAAGGTGTTTTTATTGCACACATGTCAGGTAGGCAGTTTCAAAAGAATAGAGATCCACCCTTGAACATAAGAACACAAAAAGTAAAGTTACTCTACTGTAGGAATGGTCATGAAGCCCATCTCTACATAGGAATGATCATGAAGCCCATCTCTGCATAGGAATGACCATGAAGCCCATCTCTGCATAGGAATGACCATGAAGCCCATCTCTACATAGGAATGATCATGAAGCCCATCACTGCATAGGAATGACCATGAAGCCCATCTCTGCATAGGAAAGGTCATGAAGCCCATCTCTGCATAGGAATGACCATGAAGCCCATCTCTGCATAGGAATGACCATGAAGCCCATCTCTACATTGGAATGGTCATGAAGCCCTGTGGTGGGATGGTCTGTATGTCAAATGTGGTGCTCTGATTGGTCAATAAATAAAACACTGATTGGCCAGTAGCCAGGCAGGAAGTATAGGCGGGACTAACAGAAAGGAGAATTGAGAGAACAGGAAGGCGGAGAGAGACACTGCCAACCGCCGCCATGACAAGCAGCATGTGAAGATGCTGGTAAGCCATGAGCCAAGTGGCAAGGTATAGATGTGTAGAAATGGATTAATTTAAGCTGTAAGAACTAGATAGCTAGAAGCCTGAGCCATTAGGCCAAACAGTTTAAATAATATAAGCGTCTGTGTGTTTATTTTATAAGTGGGCTGTCGGACTGCCAGGGCTTGGCGGGACCCGGAGAGAAAACTCTCCAGCTACAAAGCCCATCTTTGCACAGGAATGATCATGAAGCCCATCTCTACATAAGAATGATCACGAAGCCCATCTCCTCGGGTGTTGCTATTAAACTGACCCTTCACAACTTACTTGATGAAACTGCATAGTTAATACAGGACTCACACCATTGAAGAGCTAGGTCAGGGCCTCACAAAACAGTTTTATTGGTGGTTTTTATGTGAAGGGAGGAGACAACTGCTTGCTGTCGATAGCAATCATGTCTCAGGGGACATGACAGAACAGTGACACTTTATTTTATTTTGAATGATGTGTCTATGCGTGGGTATGTGCCTGTGAGTGCAGGTGCCCACAGAGGCCAGAGGCATCAGATAACCCCTGGAACTGGTACTGAGCCACCGGCATGGGTGCCAGGAAAGGTCCTATGAGAGCAGCAAGTGCTCTCTCTCTCTCTCTCTCTCTCTCTCTCTCTCTCTCTCTCTCTCATTCTTCTCTCATACAATACCTCTGGACAGTAGCCCCCCTCCCTCCACTTCTCCCAGTTCCTCCCCTACCTCCCCTCTCCCCCAAACCCACTAGTTCTCTGTTTCCCTTCAGAAAAGAGCAGGCCTCCCAGGGATATCAACTGAACGCAGCATAACAAGATTCAATAAGATTAGGCACAAACCCTCATACCAAGGCTAGACAAGGCAACCCAATTAAGAGGAAAAGGGTCCTAAGAGCAGACAAAAGAGTCAGAAACAACCCCACTCCCACTGCTAGGAGTCCCACACAAAAACAAGCCAAACAACCACAGCATGTATGCAGAGTGCAGACTCATGAAGGCTCTGTGACCTCTGCTTCAGTCTCTGTGACCCCCAATGAGCCCTGCTTAGTGGATTCTGTGGGCTGTGTTCTCCTGGTGTTCTCAATCCCTCTGGTTCCTACAATTCTTTTTCCCCCCTCTTCCACTGGGTTCCCCAAGCTCTGACTAATGTTTGACTGGAGGTCTCTGTATCTGCTCCCATCAGTTGCTGGAAGAAGCCTCTCTTATGACAACTAGGCTAGGTGCTAATCTATGAGGGTAGAGTATAGCAGAACATCATTAGGAATCATTCCATTGACATTTTTGCCAGTCATGTTTGGTTCTACCCTAGGACTCTGGGCCATCCAGCTTCTGGTTCCTGGCCATCCAGGCAGTGTTGGGCATGGGGTCCTCTCGTGGTGTGGGCATCATGTTAGGCCAGTCACTGGTTGGCCACTTCTATGAGCTCTGAGCCACCATTGCCCCAGCACATCCCAGCAGGCAGGACAGGTTATAGATTGAAGGTCATGTGGCTGGGTTGGTGGCCTAGTCTTGCCTCTGGAAGCCTTCAGCAAGCACTCTTAATGATTGAGCCATCTCTCTGGCCCTAACAGTGGCATTTTACATTCTAGAAAGAAATCAAGTATTGTATTGGCTATTCTAAATGTACCTAGACTAGGATCAAGTGGGTGGCTGAAGGACCCAGCTGGTCTTTGGGGATAGACGACCACTGTGCATGGCAGGCTGGACCTACTGAAGAAGCCATCTGTGTGTCTGGAGGTGGAGGCTGGGTGACCTGCAGGAGTCTGTCATTAGAAAGCACACTGAGTTTGAGAAGGTGAAATCCCCACCATCTTGCCGTGTCTCTTGAGGTCTCTTTGACTGCTGAGCTTGAGTTCAAGCCAGATGGCAAAGAAAAAGGTTACACGAAAGACTCAGATCTGTTTTCTCAGAGCTAGCAACGATGAGTGACTCTGGAGCTGAGACTATAAATTGATAATCTGTATAATTGCAGCTTGAGTCCTCAGTACCTCAAGATAAAATCTTGGGTCATTCTTTAACCCTCTCTTTCAAAATTCATTCCCAGTAGAACATCTGAGTGGCTCTCCTTGCAGGAAAAGTGCAGAATATAATGACCTTTCTCCATAGCTATGGTCCCTGCCACCCTCACCTCTTGCATGGGTTGTTGCCTGCTTCCTGGCTCATGAGTGGGAGGCTTGGTCTTAAGAGCGTCATTGTTGACACAATAGAATCTTTAGGAGAAAGGGCCTAATGAGAGGTTGTTAGGTTACTAAGGCCCTGTCCCTGGACAGGATTAAGGTTCTTCTGGTAGGTCTGAGTTGGTTCTGTAGAGGTGAACAAGCCTGGCAACTCCATGGCCTCTCTGGGTTTCTTCCTGGCAACAGGATCCCTCCTTCTTTACATGTTTCCACTCTTCTGATGCCATCTGCCAGAAGGACCTAGGACCTCCAGAACCACTAGCTGAACAAACCTCTTTTCTTTATAAAGTTACCTCACCTCAGGCAGTCTGCTATACTCATAGAAACAGGTTGATGGGGCTGGGGAAATGGCTCATGGCTAAGAGCATTGACTGCTCTTCCAGAGGACCCAGGTTCAATTCTCAGAGCCTACATAGCTGCTCACAACCATCTGAATCTCCAGTTCCAGGGGATCTGACACCATCTCCAGGCCTCTGTGAGCATATGCACCTACATGCACATTTCTGGTACACAAACATACATGTAGCCAAAGTATCCATACACATAAAATAAAAATAAATAAATCTTTTAAAAAAATCCACCCAATGTGGAACATGGCAATAGCTCCTACATTTAAGGTAAGCCTTCCTACCTCAATAGACTCCCTCACAGACATGCTCAGAGGTTTGGCTGTCAACACTAACATCACAGTCACCTTCTCGGGATGATCTCAAGCAGCATTTGTGCTCAGGTTAGAACTGGGTGTGTCCTTTGTGGGTCCCTACAACTGCACCAAAGGGAAAGAACACCCCAAGGGGAGTGTTGTGGGAACAGAAAGCTACATGTTGCAGAGCCTGGCTGAGTAAGGACTAAGCTATCTGGATTTTCATAAACCAAAGGGAATGCCTGGAACAGGCCACATATCCACCCCAGTCACCCTTTATTGAATGCTGATCTTTCTGCAGAGGGCATCTGTCTCAAGTCCCATCCCTTTGTGTGAACTATCTTTCAGGCCGCCCGGATTCTTGTCCTCTCTCTGATCAGGATCTGATCATGTGCTACTGAGGCTCAAGATCTGCCCCCACCTCCACCAAAAAACACACCTGGTTTCTGCTTTTGACCTCAGAATTAATTTGCTCTTGAGATTTTTTTTTTTCAAACTCTAGCCTTCCTGGTTGCTTCAAACAAATACCTAGCCAGTACTTAGAAGTCACTATTTATTTGACTAGCTGTCTTTTCATTAGTGAATGCTGGTTTTGCCTCTGGGCCCCTTGCCCTGCCCAGGCAGGAGTGAGCACTTTACATTACTCAGTCCCCATCAAAGCATCTGGCTAAAGATCAAAGCTGTCTTTCTCTGCTGTCTTTGACCAAACCCAACCAGTGTGTGTGTGTGTGTGTGTGTGTTTGTGTGTGTGTGTGTGTGTGTGTGAGAGAGAGAGAGAGAGAGAGAGACAGACAGACAGACAGAGTGTATGTGTGTGTGAGAGAGAGAAAGACAGACACAGAGAGAGAGATGTGTATGTGTGAGAAAAAGAGGTGTGTGTATGTGTATGTGTGTGTGTGTGTGTGTGTGTGAGAGAGAGAGAGAGAGAGAGAGAGAGAGAGAGAGAGAGAGGCACAAAGAGAGACAGAGAGATGGGAGTCGTGGTGTGGTGGTGGTGTATGTTTCTCCCTAAAGTTAACATTTTCTGTCTTTATATGTTTTGCCCAAATGTATGCACTGTGTGTGTGTGCCTGATGCGGGAAGAGGCTAGATGATTCCCTGGAACTGGAATTACAGATAGTTGTGAGTCATCATGTGCTGGGAATCAAATCTAGGTCCTCTGGAAGAGGTGTGGTGACCTGCACAAGATTGAACTGTCAACATTCCAGCATGTATACCGTAGGGTACATGAGGCTCCACCCCTAGCTGAGGAGCTTTTGGTAATTCACAGCTATTGGGGGAGGGGAATCATTTTTCTCCAGGGATGTAGTCATTGTTAAGTTGCTTGTATTCCAGTAACTAGCCCCACAACCATGCATGCTTATGCAAGCAGCTCTAGCTAAACCCAATGGGGCATATAAGAAAAAATATAAAACTAGGAAGAGATGTGTTGGGAAGAAAGGTTCTAAAGGAAGTAGAAAGGGGATAAAAGAGGGAAATGGAAAGTGAATTTGATCAACATACATGGTACACATATATGAAAGTGTCAAATATGAAGTATGGAATTACTCATGAGGAATGAGGAATTACCAGAGACCATGTCCACCAAAATGGTCAAGCTGACATCTACAACCTAATGCCCTGGGGTGTGAGATCCCTCACCTGATGCTCTGGGGTGGTGAGATCCTTCACAAGAGGGCATGGAGAAGGGGCCACCACACATTTAAAAGCCAGGATTGCTGTGGGCTGTTCTAGTCTAAGACAGGAGTGGTGTTGTCTGTGGGCTATCGAAACAGGATTCAGGACTTCAAGGAAGATCGTCCATCTTTCTCAGACCTCTCCTCGCTCCCCCCACCGCCAATCAGAGCTGTCAGGGCTGATATAGTTCTGATTCTGTCATCAAATCCCCCTGGCTGCAGGGTCCATTTCCGAGGGACTAGAGCAGAGTGGAGTCCTTTGAAAATTTGGCAATTTTAACCTTTTGTTTCATGATAAACAAGTGTTTGTTTTTACACTAAAACCTTGCTTTTAACACATCATTGTAGAACAGACTGATGTTCTGGAATTCATTGTGAACCATAAGAAAAGTTCTTTTCTGTCAGGTGTATTGTCTGTCTGTCTGTCTGTCTGAAGAGAGCCCTTGTCTTTCTGCAGAGAATAGAGAATAGGCTAGGAGGGAAGTCTTAATCAGCTTATTCTGTGTTCTCAGTGTCGCACTGATACCTCAGTCCCAGTGGGATGGTATTAACAGAGCTGACCAGGCCACAAGGGTAGAGTTATGACCCACGTGAAAGAGGACCAGGGTGGCTTCTTTGCCTCTTGCAAGATGAGGTGACCACCAGAAGGTACCCTCTGTGGGGAATGGGCCCTCTCCAGTCACCAAATCTGCTGGAGCCTGATTTGGGCCTCAGAACTATGAGTAGAGACCACTCGGTGGTGTAGGAAACATCCACTCATGAGCACTGGCTTTTAAACCCTGACGGACAGAGGCTGGCTGCTTTAATGGATGATTGGTGCAGTGACTGAGCTGAGATACCACATGTTTGTTGTTCACGGTTCTGGGGCTGGGCAGTGTCAAGATAAAGGTGAGTGGGTGAGTGGAGCACCTCTCCCCGGGGCACCGGGCACTGTTCAGATCTGTGAAAATCACCATTAGTGTTAATGACGAGTTCTCTAGTTGTACAGCGTCAGCACTCCTTTTGATGTCCGTTTTCCCGTGCGTAAGCAGACGTGCTTGGGATGAAGTAATGTGGTTTCCTAATTGGCAGCTGTTGAGCTGGTCCTTGGTGTCCTGGATGCCTTGAGCAAAGAGCTGCCTGCCTCACCAGCTGGCTGGACAACCCTTGCATATGTCCTGACCTTCCTGAACATTCTACAGAGTTCTGGAGACAGCTCTACACAAACAGAAGAAAGCTGAGTTCCCTGGCTTGTGATGGAGTAGCTCCATCCGGCCAAGACTGGTTGAAAACACAGTTCTTTTTGGTTCCTCCCCCCCCACACACACACTCCATTTAATGCCTTGTAATCATTTTTGTCTTGGCCAGAGGAGTTTCACCATCTCCTCTGGGATTTTTCTACAACTAGTGATAGGAGATAAGAGCTACCGGTCCAAAAATCAACTCCCTAATGACTGCAATTGGCATTCAAGAGGCAGGGCTTTGATTGGTTCAGAGAACAACTTCTCAATGATTGTGACTGCTTCTAAGAGCCAAGGCTGTGACTGGTCCAAACAGCTCATCCTGCTGTGCATGCAGGCTGTTTGGGCTCACTCCTGAGTATTCTGGATGTCACTTCTTTACTCCCCCCCCAACCCCCCCACCCCCTGTTGCAGCATTTGGCCTAATAAAAAAATCTCTCTGCAGCGATCTTTTCTCCCTGCTTCCAGGAGTGCAGCCTGAGCTGGTAGCATGAGGAAAGAGTCTGCTGAGACTGCAAAGCAGTGGCCATGGTGGGCATCAGCTGCCAGGCAGCCGAAGGAGTAACAGGACAGAGAGAGGTGGGATCGAGAAGAAGGGAAGCTGAGCTAGAGAGGAAGGGAAGCTGAGCTAGAGAGGAAGGGAAGCTGAGCTAGAGAGAGATGGCAAGAGTCGGGGCGGGGGAGGGGGTACTGACACTGAAGAAGGGGACAAGGACTGTAAAGAGCCAGAAAAGAGACGCAGCATGTCCTGGTCACTAGAAGAAATCTAGAGAGCTGCCAAGACTTTACACCCAAGACTGAGCACTGAAACATGTCTGCTGCCTGGTACTGGTACTCAAGGCCAGTGCAGGCTGTAACACTAGAGGGCGCCACTGTCTGCTGCCTCTGCCGGTCTACCGTTGCCACAAAAGGCTGTGTGTATGTTTGTGTGGGGGTGGGGGGTGGGGTGGGGAGTAGGATGGGGGCGGGGAATAAAAGCTGCCAGACCAACGCTTGAACTTCTCCTTGTCTACCCATGATGTCTGCCTGTCAGTGCAGGGCCAAAGGACCGCAGCCAGCTAATTGGTGACAAAGGTGTCTGTGGATCTGGTATCAAATGGGCTCCACGCTAGCATCCTCAACACAGTTGGCGCAGAGACAGAGCAAATTCTTGCGTCTCTTGTTGTATGGGCACCAGACTTGTCTCCAGGCTCCATCCTCGTGATCTAATCACACACACACACACACACACACACACACACACACACACCCGCCCCCGCAAGACCCTACCTCCTAGTGCCATTATGCGAGGTCAGTTTTGGCTTTGCTGGTAGGGTATAATAAATATTCACTCTCCAACAAGGGCGGAGGAGCCATCTTCCTGACCTGTCAGATTCAAGTTTTCTTCATGAAACCCTTGCCTGTGAAGCCTCAGCCTCCGTTAATATCCCGAGGCGACCCTGTGACCTGCTGTCAGCCCGCACTCCAGCCCTAGGTCCTGTGCAGCTAGAGGCTCTGGGCAGGCCTTCCCCTCCAGTGCTGGGGCAGCTTGGTGTGTCTCCAGTGCTCTTCCAGAGAGTGATCTCATCCTGCTCGCTTGGTTGAAACCTGCTGCTTTGATGGAACTTGTGAGCTCTTCAGCCACAGGAAATGTCACTCTTTGCTCTTTGCTCTCCCCAGATTCCTGTGTGTCCGTTGGCCTAGGATCTGTCTAGGTTTGGAGTGCACAGTGTCTCTTTAAGATCCCCCACCTCAGGAATCCTCGACACAGCCTTCCTCCAGGCCTTGCTCCTTCTGCTTTCCTCTCTCCTTGCTTCTGTCCCCTTCCATTGATCTGTGCTTGTCCATGCCCATTCCCTGATCGCCACTGCAACATCTACAGTGAGGTAGCATGACCAGGACAGGCTTGCTAGCACGCACGCACAACCTGCTGGGAATTTCCTTGTACAAGACAAAAGCAGGCATGACCTCTGCCACCCACAGCTGCAATGGCTTTGTGACTCATCACACCTTAATGCACTTCTTTCCACTGTAGTCACTCCAAGTATTTGCTGTATCTTAGCTGCTAGAGGGGCAGAAATTAATGATATGGATGTCTCTCCTC